>JAIUJO010000039.1:2558552-2601052 GCA_023846275.1 Vanilla planifolia
AACTATAGTATTCAAATGATGTTTTGTGGTAACAAATTTGACTTTGATCTTTTGTTTGCATGGTCAAGTGTAACAAACCACCCTAGCATTCCATTTTAAGTTGCTCTAAGTACTTTGCTTCTTTATTTGTAATGATATATATTAATTGTAAACTATTCTTAGTAAACATAACAAAAAATTACTTATAATTTTTAAATATTTTATGTAATTCATTATTTCTTATGACTACAAACTTTTATTTTTTTATAACCTATGCATTTATTTTATTTTGTAAATTTTTTTACTTTAATTTTATATTCATAAAATTGTTGTATTTGAATTGTTTCATAAAATAGCTCTTATTGCAAAATTTAATTGAACAATATTTTGTGCACTTTTAAAATATTTAAAAATTTTATGTTTGTTTTATTTATTAATATATTTTTATATTTTCATTTTTCACTAGTTTTGGAGATTATGTAAACTTACTTTTGATATATGATACATATATGGTGAACATTTCTAATGACCAATAATCTCTATTTCTTAGTCATGCACTACGAAACAAATTTTTCTTAAAGTCCTTTTAAATTTCATGCCTACATTTTCATATACTGGCTCACTTAAGAAGCTCACATTATTGTGAAAGGGCTTTTTGATAGTTATGTTTTTAGTTATAAAATAAAAAATATTTTAATTTTCTTAAATATTTTACGTAGTTTACATCACATATTTATAATATTTTACTGTGAAAATTATTTTTCAATTAAAAATTAGAATTTAAATATTGAAATTTTAAATTTTTTTTAATCAAATAATTCAAACAAAGTATGAGATATAAATAATAATAAATTTATAATATAAACAAAATATGTGCTATTTAAGAAAATTGATCTTAGAGATATAGCAAAAACAAATATCATATTTTGGAGAAAGAACAAAAAAATAAACAAAGAATATAAAATCATATTGCATTGCTCAACTACTTGTAGATTAAAACATTTGTTAAAACATAATTAAAAAAACATATTTTTAACTCTAAATTTTTCAAATATTTAAATCATTAATTGAAAATTTTTAATAATACTTTATCTAATATTGCAATGCCAAAAATAAATTGTATGTACTAAAAAGTTAATAATTTCAACAACTACTTAGATAATAAAAATTAAAACAAAAATATAATATTTAAGTAATTTTTCATTATAGGATCACTTCTAGAATTCTAATTTAATAATTATCACAATATGATAAAAATTTATTCAAAAATGTAAATTAAAGACATATTAATTGACATAATTAGATAGCTTTACTTGTTATGTGAGAATAAAACTTAATTTGATTAAACTAACAAAAATAGTGTAATGCTAAAAAAATTTTAAAATAACTAACATTTCTTAAATATTTTCAAATTTAAATACACTGCATAGTTTTAAAAAGTTTTTATAATTTTTTAAAGAATGTAAAATAGCAAATATATGACATTAATAAGAATTTTAAAAATAACTTTTTAAAGTCTTAATTAATTAACTAATAATATTTTTATTAACTATTAATATCTTTATTGCTAATTAAGTATTTAAACTTTTGCAAACAAATGCTCATGAATAAACTTTTAAATGTTCCAAATCTTTTACATTATATATCAGGAGATCTTTTATTTGGAACTATACTTTTCCAATTTGTACATGAAACATCACAATAACAAATGAAAATAATACTTTGTAACATAAGTAAAAATTATAGTGTTAAAATTTTATATTTTAAATTAGTCATTTCTAAGTTACATTATATTAGATAAATTATCTTGAAAATTTCCAGAAAGCATGCCACGTAATGTAAGTAAAAAAATAAAATATTTTTAAAAATAATTATGATATTAAAGATTAAAAAAACTTCATACCTAGGTGAAATCATTTCAAAAGAAATTAGAATAGAGTAAAATAAAAAAATATTAAATTTTAACATGGTAGAGAGAAAATGCACAACACTTATAACTATTTAAAAAAAAGTAAAATATTACTTTTTTATATAAGATTGACAAATATTAAAAGAATATATACGATGGTAGAAGTTTTACATTAAAGTTAGTACTATCAAGTATCTGCTGAACCATAAAAATATTTATTTTTTAAAAATTTATTTTAACAAATAATTAACTCAAAAATGAAGTGTAGTTTTAGAACAGATTGTAAGAACTTAATCAAAGGAAATTTAAAAAAAAATATAACTAACAAACTAAACAAAAAACAACCAAACATTAATCAAGTACAAAATGTGAAATACAAATTTTATTATTTAACAAAGGTAAATATTAAATATGGTGCATAATCAATGAACTAATCTATTAATGATTGTTAGTTACTTGAAAATTAAAAAGTCTTAGATTTAAAAAAGTTAAAATAATTAACTTACTAAAAAAATTATTTTGAATAGTGTGACCTTTCCTCAATTAAGAAACTAGGTTACGTGTGTGTTGGATGGTACAATAGTACAAGAACAACCGTTGAGATTTTATTGTATTATATATTGTAGTCTAAAATGAGCAATGCTAGAAGTGTTAGCAAATCATAGAGGCCAAATGGCTTCTTATTTACTTTTAAATTTGATTTAAACTTTTAAGTTATCTTCAATAAATTGGGATATACGGACATCTAGGATAGGACTTTAGTTGCATTAGTATCATTGCATATAATAATGCAAGACATGGATATTATGTTCCATCCATTTTGATGAGACCTTTATAGAGATAAGAAAATTTTAAGTCTTTAAAACTATGTGCAACTTTCCAATCTTTCATGTTAAAAAGAAATGGTAAATATCGGAACAAAAATAATCGCTAAAGTTTTTTAAAAAATAAATTTTTTGAAATGTTTTGCAAAGATAAAAAATTTAATTACAAAATTTTTGGATAATAATGGCATTAACAATTTAGGGTATAGAGATTATATGATTGAAATGTTTACCAAGGAATAATAAAATGAAAAAAAAATAAAGAATTGATATCTAAATTATAACATTTTAAAGTAGATAAAAAAATTTAAGTTTTTAATACGTTAAGAATCCATGTAAAAAAAATTTCTACATAAACATGCTAATTATTCAAGATTAAGTACATAAAAAGAATTTTATTACTAATACAACTAATCGATAAGGATTTTAAAAAATAGTTTAGTTATTAAAAAAATTGTTTATCATTTTAGTGATAATTAACTAAGATGAATTTTGTGATGCGAATAAAAAATGTAGAAGTACAAAGACGATGTTGTGGGTGTAAAGCAATAATTAAAATTCTCAAATATTTTCCATAATACATTAAAAATATTATGAATCATTGAAACTAAAACTTAATAGTTTAAGTAAAAAATTGAAGATGATAAAAATATGAAATTTCATCAAAGAAATAAAAAATTTTGCAAGTTAAAAACATTTTTGCTTGACTAATTTACAAAAAATATTCTTACAATGAAAAAGTTCAAGTGTCTAGAAATATGAAATATAACCTAATAAATTACTTCAACTTCTAAATGATAATATTAAGTGCATAAAAAGTACATAAATGGTCTAGAAATGAAGAAAATCTTTTAAAAACAAAGAATCTTAAGGGAAATAAGGATACTAGTCAACTAAACATAAGATTTATGAAGCACACATTTGACTGTTGCTATAACATATTCAAATGTTTTTCTCTTAAGCAAACAATTTAAGAGGACATGGCATTTGTACAATCATGACTAGTTCAACCATTTTGTTAAATTGTGGTTTAGAACTTACATGTTGTTCAACTAGATCATGCTACATATTAGAAAAGTGTAACTCAATGTGTGTAAAAGTTTTATGAAGAAGTCGTCTATAGATGTAGGAATCCTTTGGGATTAGAAAGGTAAAATATTAAAATATTTTGCCTAATTAGATGTCCATGGTTCTACTTTTGAAGCAGGTGACTTTTCAATCACCAAGTGTTTTGGAAGTGTGAATGAAAATAGGATTAATAAGCTAATGAGTAACCTAGACTACATCACACATCTTAGAATGATCCTATGTCTCAAAAAGCATCCTTTAAAGTCAAAAAAAGAAGACTCAGCAAATCAAGCAAGTTTTCAAAGCAATGAAGGCAGATTGGTGCTTCATTTATATTGAGGGTAACCAATGAACAAAAAAAATTATAAAGATAATTGGCCATTCAGATAAAAAAATAAACATGATATTGTTATAATATTACATTATAAAGTAGGTCCATATTGAACATGGTTAAAACTCAATTACCTTAAAGTCATAAATCATAAAGGGCATAAAGTTTGATTTTTTTTCATGTAAAAAATGATAAGATGCTAAATTTCAAAAGCTGCTATGCTACTATGAAAATACAATAAAAATCTTAGTAGATAACTTTTCAAATTGTCCTTTCCCATTGCATAGCAGTTGAATTATTAACTACATTATCTTGATATAGTATATTATCATATGTAAACAATCGAGCCAATAGAAATACCGTTAAGAATGGCGCAACGTCGAACTTGTATGATTATTGCTTCATTGTTTTACTAAGTAGAGGATACTGTTTAGAAAAAGTTCAAATATAACAGTATTGGTACAAACTATTAGATATTTTTCCATTAACAAATTCCTTAGACTATTGTGATTGCCAAACTAGGAGAATCACTTGGTGCCCTCTTGAGCATTTTGCTTGAAGATTATAACACAATTCTCATATGTGCATCTTGCGTTATATTTCATAAGCCTTATGTACATTAAAGGAACCATAAATGTGCAATATTGTATGAGGCCATATTTTTTGAACTTTTCACATTAGAATATCTAGCAACACTTACTCTAAAATAAGTTTTTATCACCTTGTTTTTAATGATACATTTGATTGTTATGATGGCTTATGTATTTAGTCGACAGTCATTACTCCCAACCATTTTATGTTTCAAATTGATATTATGATAGGAGTTGAGCCTTGATTATTGATTGCATTTAGCAACATTCATTCAAGATTAGTAGTAAAAGATCTAATTTGATTATAAGTATGCATAGTTTTTTAAAGGGTGTATATTTTTGTTATATCACTTAAAGAACATCTTTCCATTTATTTTATTTACAATTTCATATTTTTCACTTTATTTAACTAGACAATTGTTTTAGTTGTAAAACTGTTTTTAGGCAAGTTATGCATTTTTAAGTAAATTAAAAAACTTTTTAACTATGTCATAGCTTATTTCTCCTTACATTTAATAAGCATTTTATCCTTATAATATATTTATTATTCTTAATTATTAATTGATATTTTTAATCAATTTAAAGTAAAATATTTGAGGAAATTATATTTAAATATTTTATTGATTAAATAATAAATTTCAAACAAAAAATATCAAATATTGCATAAAATTGAAAAATTACAAAAAAAATCCTATTATTAAATTTTAGTTGGCATATTAAAATTTCTTTATAATATCTTATGTTAAAGATTAATAGCAAAAAAGATATTATTGAAAAAGTTTTTAGCTAAAATAAAAAAATATATAAAGAAAAATAAAATCATAAAAATCAGAAAAAATTATACTTTTTATAACACTCAAATATATGCATAGCTATGTCATGCGAACAAACTGCTATCAACAATATTAAACAAAAATAAGTTATGTATTAAAATTTTCGAATAATAATCTCATTGTCACATGATTGTTGATAGTATTTTTATGAACACATAAAATATATCAAAAAAAATAAAAAAATGAAATGTTTTAAATATTAAAAGTTCTTTAAGCAATGTGACAAACTTAATATTGAAACTGCTTAATTATAATAAATGGTATGGATATCAAAAAAATATATTTCTTAGAAAACTTCGAAAAAAAAGATAAAGGATATTTAATTCTAATGTGAACAATAAAAAAGAACAATAAATGATTTTTTAGCAAAAAAATTTTGATTTTTTAAAAAATTGTTATAACATTGAGAGAACTTCTACAATTATCAAAATAAAATTTATAATTAAAAAATTGATAAAATAATGTATAAAACACAAAATAAATACAAAATAACTATTACATTAAAAATTTTGAAAAGCCTAAAAACTATTAATTTTAAATTTTAATGGGAATGATTTTCACAATTGTAAAAAGTACTTCAAATTGTTAAATTAAAAGCTCTTGTTGTTGATAAAATATCAAATGATTAAAATTATTTTAAAACATATTAATGTAGAGTTAAATTTAATTATACTTTTGGTTGTATAATGTGTTAGTATGAATGTTCATCATATTTTTAAGGATGTTTTGTGAAGCAAAAAAATTTATAAAAAAGCCAAAAATATTAAAAATACATCTATTTTTATGATAATAAAAATATGAAATATTTATTACTACTTATGCAACTTGTCAAAAACTAATATTTTATATGTAGACCAAAAATATATTGAAAATTTATTTTTACAAAAATGTCAATTGATGAGTAAAAAATTGCATGTTATCAACTCAAGAGAACATGTATGATAAAACAATTGAAATGCAATACATGAGAAAAACATTTAGCTTAAATATAATAATAATTATAAACCGAAAAACTTATATTAAATATTCTAACTTCTTTTAAAGATATTAAAAATTATGTGCATTGATTTCTTTTCAATAAGATTATTTTTACACATTTATAAAACAAGAAACAAGAAAGAAAGTAATTCAACCAAAAATGTAAAATATGCTAATAAAAGGAATTGTTTGATTGAAAAACATATTTTCCTGCAATAATTTGTACTACTACCACATCTTTATGGTTTATTAGATTTTCTTACACACTTAATAATTACATTAGCTAACCTTTTAAGCATTAGTTTTGTGCAATTTGAGATTTTAAAAATGAGGCATGACAACATTTCAAAGTGTAGTTTATTCCAAGAGTGTTACTGAAATTCATTTTATTCTTTTTTTCTTAAGCTAAAACCTTCATTCTTTCTTATTAATTATAATAATTGAGTTCTAATAGAAAAAGAGAACTTTTATTATATGATAATTTATTGTTGATATATCAAAAATTATTTTTAATATTATAAATTTGATGTATAGTTCATTACGTTTACTTATAATTTCACACTTTTGCTTTCATGAATGTGCATAACAAGTTTTGTGACATCATATACACATTATGATAATAACTTTTAAAAGCGAGTTATGTTTAATATATTTTTTTTAAATACAAAAATGTTTTACTTGTGTTACTTTATAGAGTTTGTTTTTCTGGAAAGTTATTCATTTATTATTTTAGATATTTTGGTAAATTATTATTATTTTACTTATGTTAAAAATTTCAAATTTATGCAAACATTTCTATTTTTTTTTCATTCCTATTTCTTTTCATTAGAAAGGTATTCTGATAAATTTCTTTGTGCCAGAAGTAATTTGAAAAATCTAAATGTTTAATAATGTTGATGATCTTTAAAATTTAGTAATGCCACTAATGTATTTTGAAAAATTTTCTTTTTATGAAAAAAACCTTTTCTTAACATTTACTAAATAATTTTAAAAAATTTTATTTTGTAATCATTTTGTTTCATATAATATTTTCCATTTTTTTATATAATAATAGTTAAAAGAAGAGTTAATAAGTGATTAAAATATTTAAATTATTTTAAAATATGTTAAAAAAATTTGAAAAATATATCTTCAATAAGCCAGTTTAATAAGTTTGAGAAATAGGAAGCCATTATCATAATACCCAATTTGAAATCATTAACAAAACTATTTTTAATATTATAAGTTTTTTTGATCCAAAAGTTGGCCATATATTATATGGTAATTACAAATTCATAATAATAATACAATAATTCTAAATATTAAGTTTTATGTAAAAATGTATTCAAAATTTGAACAATAGGAAATCATCAATAAATATAGATAGATAGTTAGCAATAAAAGAAGATAAAACAAAGAAAAATATAAATATTAATACAATAAAACTATTGTGATATGAATATAATGTTTACATGGTCTGTATAATGAATTAGTAAAGAAGAGAATAACAAAAAAAATAATGCCATTCATAATTCAATAAAATGTTATTGATAACAATTTATTATAATATTTTTACCTCGTTTCACTAAGGAATTTTTTCTATAATTGTACTTCAAAAATAATTTTATTCACAAATAATATCTTGAAATTAAAAAACAATTTTCAAATAGAATAGTTTAAAATCCTGATAACGTTCTAATTTGGTTAAATTTTTCAATAATATATTAAATATAATAAAAAGTAATAAAAAAAGTTCTTTAAAAAAGTATAATATTTTTAATATTTCTTTCACAATAACTTCAATAGATTTATGGCAATATTAAAACCATGCAACTCTACATGCTTTTGGAAAAATATGAGGCATTAAAAATGTAACACATGAAAATTTTTAAAACAATTTCAGTAAGTTATCAAAAAATAATATGTTATTTTAAATATTGATCGATATTCAAAAAATTTGAAAAAACAATATTTTTAACCTAACTCTCACTATGTTATTATATTTTAAAACATTAAGATGTTTCAAAAAAATATATCTAAATTTTGAAAGAAATTATCTTAAACTTACAACCATTGTATATATAATTAAAGAAACATATATTAGTTGTATTAAAAAACAAAAAGATATTCAAAATTTTAGTGTAATATATCAAGAAAAGTTTTTCTTGGTTATCTTAAGTTAATAAGTCTTAAATTTAAGAAAAATAGTTTTAAAAACATTTATATCAATCATAATGGTGAAAGGTACCTAGAATATTAGAAATGATAGTTTTGTGAAGTTGACAAAAAAGGTCTATAAAATGTAGGAATGACAAATTTTAAGAAAACATATTGCCTAAAATAAGCAAGCAATTAAAAAACCTAAAAACTATAAAATGACAAAAACTTTCTAAAGACTTAATGGAAACTATTTTAGAAAATAAATAATATAAAATATAAATAAAAAAAATAAAAATGTATCTATTTAATACATAGGGGAAAATGTTTGAACATGTATTTTAAATATTTTATTAAAATTTTAACATATAACTATGGTATTATATGAATGTGAACTTTTACAATTGCAAGATATCCTAGCCAAAAAAGTCACAATAACTAGTCAATAAATGGAAACATGGATAGTTTATCATTTGAATAACATATAATAGAACATAAAAAGATACCTGAAAAACATAAAATTTCATAGCCAAGCAAAACTAAGTTATTGAAAACATCAATCTTTAAAAACATAAAAAATAAATACAATTGTTAGAATAATAGCAATATAGAACATTCAATAGTTATTTGAATAAAATTCCAAAAACTAATCTCCATTTCTATAAACATGTTGAAAAAAAAATAATTTTCAATAATGATTTCTTTTATTGTTGAAAATGTAATAAATGAGTTTTTACTTAACAAATTTGCATTAATTTTTAAATTGAATCATTAAAAAATAAACTATGATAAATGCAATAAAGAATTGTTAAAATAGAAAATATCTATGATTAGTGTTGCAAAAAATTAAAAAATATCAAAATAAAATGATGTTAATACAATAAGCAAAAAATGATCATGTTGTAAATAAAAATTTCAAAAATATAAAAATATAAAAAGCCATGAACATAACTTAATAATTGAAATTTTAAAAATTATTTTAACATCTTTTTCAAAATAATATTCTCATTTTGACAAGCATGATAAACATTTTGTAAGAGTGAAGTCAACTAACATGTGAAATTTATTTATAAGTTATATGAGGCAAAATATATAAGATAGGATAGTTAATTATGTGTTTAAGAAATTTCTTTTATTCTAAGATTTTAGAAACAAAATTTACAATTAAAAATGAAGTATATATTTTTTAAAAATATTATTATTGAAATGTGATTGTTCACCATTAAATGATGTACATAATGATTTTTAAATGGTTCAGCCAAAAGTTGTTCCTCCATCTACCCATGATGACTAATCAGGCTTCTACTAATCACACATTTTTATCGAATTCAGCAAAACAAATACACACCAATATTCCATTGAGACACCAAAATCCATAAAAAAGTTTGACTATATAAAATAATTTTTAACTATAGAATTTTGCATAAAAACATTTCTACATTCTTAAATCATTAAGAAAGAGTTACACAACTAATGGCTATAAGTAACTCCTTTAATTGTACAACTACCATTTTTTTATAGATGCTCAAAGTAAATACCATTTGATTAGAATAATTCATAAAGGGTTGATATTTAATTGGAATGTGATAAGATCTAGAACATTTGATTGAAAAGTGAGATCAAAGGTGATGTTAAATGGATTATTATTAATGAAGGGAGAGAAGCATTAGTAGCTTAATAAACCATTCCAGATGAATGGCTAGATATAAATAAATTGTTCATAAATATTGGCATAATCTAGATCTTTTGAAAGCAAAAATGTTCGACTTGTTCGTGCAAGAAAGGTCAAGTTTGGTAATAGTGTTTTTTTGTCTCACATTGTTAAAGAGTTCAAGTTATTTATGCTCATAATATTTTCATTATGAATTAGCCTATTAAGTTTGCCAACCCCATTGTGTTCTCAAAAAGTTATGACCTTGTTCATTAATTCATATAAGTAAATATAACTCCAACTTAACCCAAATTCCTTAACCAATTAACATGTCTGCTCTAATTCCTTATGATTGAGTCAGTTAGGGAGTTATGCCTTAATCCAATTAACCCAAAACTACTGCAAGAATTGCACATTAAATAATTAATTTGAGCTAACAGGCCTTAATGTCTTTCAAGCTCCTAGAGTGCGGGTCCTCTAGGTTCGTGACCGTATTGTGGGCCACAGACCTCAGTTAAGTCCTTTGAACAAACAATTACAAAGTATAATGAAACAAAAAATTTTGTTAATAAAAAAATTAAGTTTAAAATATATCTTATATTTTATTATTTTTAACATTTTATTAAAACTTACTTTTCTACCTACATTATATTAATAAAAAAATGTGTTTTTCAAATATCAAAAAAAATGATTAATATATTAGAAAAAAATATCATTTAAATGAAGAAATGGAAAAATTAAAAAATTAATAAAAGCTATCACAAATCTTATTTAAAATATATTATGAAAACAATGGAAAATTTTAAAATTTAAAAAAATGCCCCATATAAATAAAATATTAATTAATCATATATATAGCAAAAAATCAAATAACAATCACAAAAAATTATTATTAAATGAAAGAAAATTTGTTGTAAACAAAACGAGATATATGTAGCACAATGAAAAAAATTAAGATTTGTAAAAATAGAGTGTTACCAAAAAGAGGTAGGAAGAAAATGTTCTATAATAAGCATAAAATATGAAAAAAAAGAAATTAAATAGTCATCTGATTAAATATATCTTAAAAACATAAAAAAGTAAAAGCTGTCTAAAAAATCATACATTTGGTTATCTAATTCAATGTGTAATTAAGTCATCAAAATTTTGTTTTACTAACATAAGAATTATAACTCCATTATTAGAAATAGAAGATCAAACAAAAATAAGAAAAAATGTTAATATAATTGAAATTTATATTATAAAAATTAAATATATTACTAACACGATATAAACTTTTTTTAATAAAGCAATATTTCAAAGTGTTAATTTTTTACAATGAAATATAAAATATAATAAAAATTGTTAAGAAATTTAACATTTCAAAAACCTAAGAAACTATGTATCAAAATTTAGTTTCGTATTACTAAAATACAATACATGTGTATGGCATTTTGTGTAAAGATTATTTTTAATACTAAATTAAAAAATAAATTTATAAAAGACATAAAATAAATACGATTAATGTAAAAATTTTTATGGTCATTAAAATATACACAGTATATTAACAAAAAGTTTTGTTAATAATGTATGAAAAATAAACATCATTTTGTAAATCAAGAAATTTAGAAAGTTTAAGAGTACAAAAGAATGAAAATAATGAAACAAATAAAAAAAATAATGTGTGCATAGATTAACAAAACACTATTCATAATATTTATGTCTTAACAATTGTCCAAAGATAAAACGTGTCATGTTAAAATAAAAAATAACTAAAAATAGATTCTTTTAAATCATAAAATGTTTATGCAATTGAAGTGAGAAAATTATAAAGAAAAATTACTAATTTACATGATATAATAATACAATATTTGGTAAAAGTTCCCCTTTTTATATAGTAAAAGAATTAATTAATTATTTAATTAGAAGTTGGTATGTTGTGTAATATAAATGAATGATAAAAAACATGACATTCAAAATGATAGGAGATTAAAAATTTCCAAAGTTATAAAAATAAAAAATAGCATAAAATATTTAGAAGTAGATCAGACATGCAAGATTTATTTATTTAACATATTCATTAGACAATATTTTGACTTGATCATCAACAAAATCAGTTTTCTTATTGTTACAAATAGAAAAGACCTAAACATTTAAATTATATTATTTTAAGAAATTATAAACTCTTTAAAAAATATGATCATTTAATTTTAAAAATAGAGAAAATTAATTTTACCAAAGATTTTAATATCTTGAAAATACACTAACATGTACTTTTTTTTATTAACCTAAGCCAAATAAACTAAATTTTTTTTAAATAAAAATTGTTATTAATTTTAACATATAAATATGTCATTATTGTAACTCAACACTAAAAATTTTAAAAACAAGGAGCACATATTGTCTACAAAAATTTTTTAATTCTAACCAAAATTTAAAAAATAATTAAATCCCATGAAAATAAAAGTTTTAGATATCTAAAGGAAATTTAAAATCTTAAAAAATTACTTTTTTTGTAGTGGACACAAAATATTACCTCAATAAATTATTAACGATATTTTGTGTTAAAAGAATTAATTAAAAACATTAAAATCTTAAGGAATTGCATAAACATTTCATCAATAATAAAATTTATTATAAAACATAGGAAATGATATGGAGACAATTGCATTTATATTTTTTAAGTCCCATTTTGTAGAGTATGCTAAAAACTTATTTGAGATAACGCTATAAAGATAATATGTAGAAATTGTTATTAGAGCTTTTATAAATATTTAATAATTAATAATGAAAGTGTAAAATTGCAATGGAGCATGGCATATATTCACCTTAAGTTTGATTGAAGATTGATGGCTCTGCAAAATGGCTTGATTAACTTCCCAATCTAGGGTCAAGTGGGTTTTCTTCAAATGTTGTTGCTAAACCATTTCACGATCTTATGTTCATTATATCTTAATTAGTAAAACCATTAGACCTTCTCTTTACAGATAAGTTGTAAATATTTAAAAAAATGATGCAATAATTCAAATTAAACCACTCTTCTTGGACTTCATTTGACATTTTCATCTCCAGAACACATGATATTCAATAGAAAATATCATAGATTCGAAATATGTGATATAAAATAAGTAAATAAGCATAAAATAAACTTAATTTTTTCTCTTGTTTATGGTCATGAAATGATTTGACTAATGTTACATATGTATGATCTAGTTAGTGTATTAATTAAAAATTAGAACTATAAATGGGTCACATATTTACAATGATCTCATTATGTATATATGATTATCATTTGAGATAGAAATATTAAGTGTGAACATTGTTTTTGTCATATTATTTTTAATGTTCTAAAAGTTGAGTTCTTATACATATAATATTTATGTAAACTCTTTTTCATAGGTGCACAAGTTTTATTTCTTATGAACATCACAAGTCTTTATTAACCTATAATTAAGTTGAAATTATATGGTATACTTTGTTATATTGATATGATTCTTCAATTCACATTGAATGACAAACCTCTACTTGTTAGTAAGTTGTATGTTCCACGTAAGTGTAGGCATTTTATTTTTTGTTTGTCCATAACATTTATATGAAATATTACAAGGTATAATATTCTACTTGTGTGATTCATTTCTTTCCATTCATTACATTGTGGTCTAAAGAATGTAATGTTGCAATGTTGTTGTAGACATATCATATTCTCTTTATGAGTATGGTTTTGTTGTTAAGTAAAAATTTCTTAGCAAAAACATTATCAAATTATGGTGAGCATATATGGTTCAAAGCAATCCCAATAAATCTACGTATTATGAAAAAATTTATTTCATACTAGTGACCTCTGTTTTATACATGTATGATCACCATAGCTTAATTTAATAAATTTATCATGCTAGTACAGTTTGAATCATCATTTAAAACAAAAATTCAAAACATAAAAAAGAAATAATGATTTTCATTGTATTGACTATTCATTTATGTCATACTTACATGATAAACTTTTGCTACAAATATGTAAATGTGAGATAGCTTGTTTATTTGGGCAACTAGTTCTATCTAGTTCATTCCCAAGAATGATCTATTGATTGTATCTTTATAGATAATTGCTAAATTCATAATTGCAAGTTTAATCACAATAGTAAAACAAATGAAGTAATGGCTAGTTTAATCACTCAAGGAAAGCAAATAAATCAGTTTGAATTACTTTCTAAAATGAGTAATTCATCAAGAATATAAGTAGGACCATTTTTCTAATCTTAGAATAGATGGATGATCAAATTTCATTCTATTATGTTTATTTAGTTTATTCTAAGTATAGAAATATATTCATCTACATTTAGATATTATGTCACTTTTGTCAAAAAGGGATTAAGGAAAATGCTATAAAAAGTTTTCCATATGTTATAAATTTTGATCATTCAACCACCATAATTGTTGTTGTGTTGTTGTCAAGGTTGGCTAATCACTATAAGTTAGTAGGTGTTGTGTTGAACCAATGATTGATGAAGTTCTTGAAAGGATTTCTTATATGTCTACCATATGGCAAATGGTGCTAGATTAAAGACAGCCTTGCTAGGTCAACTATGGTTTAATGAAGGCTTTATGTTCATGGTAGATCCATTTGAAATTATTTTTTGCTTTATGTTTTTTCTATTTGCTTTAATTACTATTTATTTAGTAATAGTATGTTTATAAATGTGATGAAGGATTTCAAATGATCAAAATAATTGTTAGATAACAAAAATCAATTATGTTAATAATTCAAAAAGACAAAATTCCTCTCCTTTTATAGCAGGTGTAGTTATTTGAACTGTTGTCCTAATGGGTTGATTGAAATGTAGAAGTTCTTAACACAATGTGATTCTTTTGTGTTTTATAGTGAATTGTTTCAAATATCTACTGACTTTGTGGATTGTCCTCCATTATTTCTTTAGAAACATTAAGCACTGTGCAAAAATGCTTTTAAAGTTTTTTTGAATTGTGAACTATACCTTTCAGAACTTTTTTGTCCGTCCTATCATTATTCTTGATGATAGGGGTCATAGTTCATATAGAATTATTCAACTTAATGTAAGAGGTCAAAAACTTTTACACTTTTACTTTGTCTAAAAGTCTACAACTTTTTTATTTTTAAGAAGAAATGCAAGATTTAGGTAAGCTAATTTGAGATAAGTTGTTTCAAATCATTATTTTATACTAGAAAGAGAAGAAGCAAAACAAATGGAAAAGGGAAAGTAACTTCATGTACTCTCAAACTAAGTTTATCAATCAAAGGTGCAATGTTAAACTGATGTCCTGATGATATCTCACTAGTTGAATGTGATGATAATTTATCTAAATGCATTAATTTTTTAGTAAATAAAGAATTAAGATAATCAACATTATGTTAATTTAAAAGTGAAAAGCAAGAATCATGGACAACATATTTAAAAGTTACAAAAGAAATGAAAATATTTAAGTAAAGAATAACTCTAAGAGGCTGCATAGTCACATATCTATTTCTAAATAAATTACAAAACAAGCATGATTGTTATGAAGACAATTATTTTTAAGTAACTCTTGCCTTGATGCTTTGAATTAATGGCTTATCTAGTTAAGAAACAAAATTTAGATGTCAAAAAAAAATTTAGTCCCTTATGTTCCAGAAGGACTTATTAAATTGAAGGAAAACTTTGTAAATCTCACTTAACTTGTTCATTCATGCACACAAACTATTAAGATGTGAATTTAAGTGAACGTTTTGAGACTGTGAATAGTCTATCTCATTTATTTATGCCTTCTACCCTTTCTTTGAATTAAATTTGGAATAATCGCCTGTGTTGGAACACAATATAGCACCTACCAATTCAATGTTTTAGTACTTCACTTGTTAACTTGAATGACTAGGCCCTTTGAAGGTAGATGTTGCTAATTTAAATCTCTAACATCCTAAAATTTGTTGGGTATGTATTGAAGGTATTTCAAACAATTGTTTTCGTAAAAAAATCTAGTATGATAACTTACCTTAACTTGACAAAGAATGCCAAAAAAAAAGGCATAGGCTACCTCAAAGAAAATATAAAAAATAATTTGATAACTCTTAGTATCATCATGTTGTTTGTATCAAGGAATAGAGTCATGTAATTAATGGACAAAATATCAAGGAAGATGTCAAGAAAAATATCCAACAATAGGAAAAGATTGGAGACACCAAAATTTCTACTTGTTAACTCTTTGGCTACGAAATCCAATATGGATGATCAACCACATGTCTTAATAAAAAATAAAACCATTGAGCATGTATCTAATGCTAATGAAAGACAACTAATTCATACAAGAGAGTGCAACTATCTGATATGCCAATTATTAGATGACTATAGCTCATTAAAAGATTCTAAAAAGTGGGAAAGATAACGATTAAGCTTTTAATAAAAAAATTCATAGGATAAAATTTAGCTAAGATATGATAATCTAGACCTTAAAAGTTTTTGCAAACTTCAAAGAGATCAATAACCTCGATGTTTGAAATTCAAACTATGGAAGAGTTTAATCCATTGAAATGTCAAAGGATGAGAAAAAGGTTGTAGAAGACTAAAAAAACCAATTAGCCAAAAATGTGTTAGAGGATGCTTTCAGATATGCAAATCTTAGATAATATTGGTTTTAATAAAGGAGTTCTTATTTTGAAATATTTGTGGTGCTACTAAAAATTGTTTAACCTAGTGATTAGATAGGATGCTGGTTAATGAGAAATAAATAGATCTACTTTTAATTTTTATAATTCATCATCCTATTAAAACTAGATCAGATCATATTCCTCTTCCACTAAATGTCATAAAAATTCATCCTTCATCTCCCAAACAATTTAAATTTCATAATAAGTTTTTGAATCACCATACATTTGCATAGACAATGGAGAATAATTAGAGTTCTTCTTTGAACCAGATTGAGAAAAAGCCCTAGCCTTAAAATAAAATGGATATAATTTGAGCCATAAAGGTTGAAAAAATCAACATTTGCAAAAATCTTTTACCCTATTTAATCTTAAATGTTGTGTTGAATGTAGCTAAAAATTTTTTTTATAAGATCTCCAATTCTTTGGGGGATCATAGGCGTAAATGACATATATTAATAAATCTCATAACCTAGAAATCTTCATTAATTTTAGACCAAATATTCTTTAGAAGATCATGGAAATAATATTAATAATGCTCATTGTTGATTAAATATAACAAATTTTTAACGAGTTAATTTCTCTAAAGCAAACTAGTATTATAAAATGCAGAGATATTCTACAAAACATATTATAAGTTTAGTAATTAGTATGTTCTCTTAACAATAAAAATAAAGTGACAATTTCTTTGTTAAGTTGGATTTGAGGAATGTGAATTACACATATCATGAAAATTTCTTTGTAAGACACTCTCCAAGTGTATTGTTAATAAAAAACTTATTAATGTGCTCTCCAATTATCTTTGCAATACATGGCTATCAACAATCATTAGTGGATCACCAAGTAACTTTTTTCAACTTTTAATTAGTCTTAATCAAGGTTATCCTTTATCTTCCTTTGTTTTCATCTCAATCATAGAGTTCTTGAAAAGAAGCCCTAATAATGTTTTTGCTTAAAGAAGACTGATATTATATGGAGAACATAGATCATTTATATCTATCACTCTCTTAGCTTATGCAAAGAACATAATAATCATTATTAGAGGACATATGAAAACTACTATTAATCTTAGTAAATTTCTATAGCTCTTGCAACACTCTACAAGTTTCTCAAATATAAAAATTAAAAGTGAGTACATCTACAAAATGAAAAGAGTATATGCTAGTTAAATCAAATTTGTAAGGGTATAGATTGAATTAAATCAATCTTGCTTTGGCTTATTTGTGCTACACATTATATGTAGGTTAGAAGAAAGAAGCTTATTTCCAAAGATTAGTGACAAAATTAAAAATAAATTTTCTTAGATGGAAAATGAAGTTTTTGTCAATCAAGGGTGGACTAATTCTCATCAAGCATGCCATTTCTTCAATTCCAATATATATTGTAATGCAAAGTAAACTCCCAATGTAGTTTTATAATAGATTAAAAAAGGAATGAATTTACTTTTCTAGGGGGAAAATGAAGAAAATCTTAAGCATCACTTCACTTCTTAGAAAAAAATTAAATTCTTATTAGAGGAAAATAGCCTTGGAATTTAGAAAATCAAGAAAATAATAAAACATTTTATGTAAAACATAATTGCTAGATACTCAAAAACAACACTTTGTGGTCTAACTACATGGGAATAAAATATCAATCCTCATATGCTTCAAGAATGAAATCCAATTGATGGGCTATAATTCAAAGGATGAAACTTTTGATTACAAAGAATGCAAATTTTTCTAACTCAATGAATTTGTTGTATATGGTCTCTAACTTGAGATGTGTAGTTTAGTTGTCATTCCACGTAGTTTTATTTGAGATGAAAAGAGCCAAATCTAAAATTTATAATAAAATTATGAAGCACCAAATGCCTTTTAACGATGTTGATGATAACATGGATGATATTCAAAAACAAGTGCCATTACAAAATAACCTAATGAACCAAATATACACAAGGAGTTAGCAAATTGCGCAATGTAAGAATTGAAACTAGTTTGCTAAACATGAAGTGGTGCTTAATATACAAAGAAAATAATAATGTGGTTTTATCTCATGCTAAAAAACTACAATAAAAATTC
The DNA here is from genome assembly GCA_023846275.1 of Vanilla planifolia. Taxonomy (NCBI): domain Eukaryota; kingdom Viridiplantae; phylum Streptophyta; class Magnoliopsida; order Asparagales; family Orchidaceae; genus Vanilla; species Vanilla planifolia. The sequence goes on from JAIUJO010000039.1 coordinate 2,577,543, forward strand.
AACTCATATTGGGTTGGAACATTAATTCTAAACAAATGCAAATTTATTATTAATATAAAGAAATTAAAACTTCCATATATTTTTCCTTCTTTAAGGGCATGACATTTAAAATATAGAATGATTTTCATATTACATGGGCATAGAATTAAGCTATTTGATATTTTTATTTATTTTGTATAATACAAATACTATTTTCATAAGATAGATACTTCTACTTTTTAGAGTTACTATTCTTGTTCATCTGAACTCTAACATAAAATTAATTGAATAACAATAAGTGGTGAGTACTATTCATCTTAGTGCATGATTTCCTCAATACAACTTCAACACCTAATGGATCAAGAAAGTATCCAACAAAGTAACTTCTATCAAAATATAGTATTATTATGATGTTACACTTCTTCGAAGGTAACAATACTTTGAAGGTTCACAAAAAATTGTAAAGAACAAACTAATATGATCTATGTTGATGATATTTCCATCGATTTACACTTCGTTATCATTAATAGTATCCATCTTATGATGTAGTTGTATTGTGGAATGTTTTTAAGTAGAATAGATAGAAAGAATATTCAAATGTGAGCATAAGAAAAAAATCTCAACTCTTATACCAAATAGTCTAAATCTTCATTTATATTGGACTAATATGATTAGCATCTTTCAATAAAAACATAACTTTCCAATGATATGGAAATGTCACATCAGACATATCAAAAACTTAGAAAAGCAAAACAAGAACTTTGTCTCCATATTGCAATCAAAAACACGAAGCTTACCCACTTCCATAATCATAATGGATTTCTTAATATTTTGGCTGACGTCATCAAGAACATTTGTTTCACTAGTCCTACTAAATAGTTAGAAGAGAAATTGAATATCTGATAGACCAATGTATTACACATTTTTTAAATGAGTAAAAAAAGTGAATTATGGAAATTTTTTTAATGTCTAGTAAGAGAATGTCAAAGTTATGAATGAAAAGATTTCTAGCTATTTAAAAATGAGACAAAGCAATTTATATTGTATCATAATCACGTTTAAGTAGAAATACCAAACATGAAGAATAAAGCCATATTACAAAAAAATGTTGAACAAAGAGGTGGCTCAGGCTACCAAATCCTTGTTTCTCGATAAAAGATTGCTATGATTAATACAGTATTTAAGACTAACCACATATGCAATCTTTGTGACAACATGGCCGAAGTGGGGATTATCTATATCTTTAATTTCATAATTTGAACCACTTTTTTGGGGGCTGACAGCTAAAATCAATATAATGTCTAATGAATTTTGAGATTTAGGGCTCAAGGGATTAAAGACATGACCAAACATTATCAATGTAGGATAGATATTTGGAAATCCTATAATAGTATATGTGATGAAAGGTAATGACAAAAAGGATGACAAAAATGACAAAGATAAATTCAAATCATAATTTAGATGTCAAATAATCATGTAAAATATCTAGATAACAGACTATAGTTTTGTATTCTTTTAGATGAAGAAAACATTATTTCTAGAAATATAATGCAAATTTTTAAAAGGATTCCTTCTATTTATTTCGTCATAGGGCTTTAAATAGATTGTAATTTTAAACAAATTCAAAAGAAAAACCCACTTAACAACCACTCTTAATAAAAACATGTAAAAATCATACCATTTATTAGAAAGGATGAAAATATAATGTGGAACATTTATGAAACATTAAAAATCATATTTGAATAAAAATAAAATAAACTAATAAAAATAAATAAAATTCAATAGCTCAATGCAATTATTATCATAATTTAAGTTGTCTTACATCAACGAACACTATTAGGAGAAACCTTGTCACACAGAGTTTTAAGTCTTCGTCAAACTCATCATTGATTTTATGATCACGCAAAAGAACTAAATTAAACTGACATAACTTGTGGAAATAAATATAATTAAAAATATTATCCAAAGGTCAATCATTTTTTTATCAAAGCTTTTTTTAAGTTATTAAAATAGCCACTATGATTCAATACCAGTACTTATTGCATTCTCACATTTGACTTTTCTTCTATCATTTTTAAAATTTTCTTGCGACTCACATTATTTTATTTTGAATATAGTCATGGTGTTAGTTCATTTTCTATGTAATTTTTTAATTATTCTTGAACAATAGTGTTTTAGCAACTCCACATATGGCCTAGAATGTATTATACTTCGTATCTGCCAAGTAGCTCACATAAGAGTTAAAGTTTCAAGCGACCTGTCTCCATTACTTTCAAACAAATAATTAACTACTTCAACATTAGTTCAAATTGACAATGGCTTATGAAGTGTCAAATCCTTTTTTTTTTACTATTTTTAACTTTTTTGAAAGAAAGTTTTCAAAAAATATTTCATTAAAATTTTACTAATTTTTGATGTTGTTCTTATAAAACTTGTGTGGCCTACAATTTTTATATTATGCATATTTTTTTGAAAGACTACAACCTTCTTCATAAAAAATTAAATTACAAAACATTTGACCATTTTAGAGTTGTCTTATGAAATCAAATTAGCCTTGAAAGATGTGAGCCCTGCATTCAATATTCTAAGTATGAGCACCCCATATTATGCCTTAGTTACATGGGTTTTTGTTGTACTTAAATCATAAAATGATTCATGTTACATATTTATGTATCAAATTACTTAATTCACTATCAAAATCCATTTGATTATTATGTGCAATCTCCTAATACATTTAAAATTAATTTTTTTAAAAGGCATAATTTTTATTAATGACAACTTTATTTTTTATTTAGTACTATATTATTTAAATTTACAAATATTTGTCTTATTGTACTTCATAGAACTACTTCAATGAACCTTAATGTAGCCATTCAAGTTAAAAAACTTTAAAATATTGTATTGCTATTAATTATAGAAATTACAAAAATAATATATTGTGTGAAGGATTTTATGGCAACATTTGCATTGCATTTTGAAATAACTTAGTTATGCTAACTACGTGCATGATATTTTGGTCATGTAGGTTCTATCAGGTAAAATATCCATCTTATTATTCAGTACTTCCTTTTTAATTTCAATAATGATAAGTTCAAATTTGAAGTTTTGAATTTCTTTAATACAAATACAAACCTAAAGAACTTTCTGAAATTTGTGCACCTAAGTTAACTCTAAGTGAAAACCATCAAGATCTCAATAATGTCATCTTAATTCTAATTCTTGTTGCAGTAATAAAACTTTTTAAATATTACCTTTCTAATACATATCAGCCTAAAGTTATTTTTCTTAAGCTTAATCAAACTATAGCATTGAAAGAAAAATAAGTTGCATTTTTGTTACTCCCAAAAATGTTCATGTTCTTCACTTCAAAATAACACTAAACATAATGTTTATTTATCTATTTGAATGAATTTATTATGATAAAGAAATTAGTCAAATTTTCAAAATAAAGGTTGAACTCAATGAAATTTTTTAAGATTATAAATACATAATGTCTTAATTGGGTTAACTAATATAAGAAATGTTGTACTACAAGGCTAGTAGTGATCATTTCTTAGTTTTTTACATTTGTACTATTTATCCTTTTGTAATAAGTTATGTATAATGTATGTTTTATTAACTAATATATGAAATTGGTTTTCATAATATTTGATTTCTTGTTCATTTAGACCTTGTGTACAAACATGCAATTAGAGAGGAACAAAAAGATTGGTCGTGCTTCGTTTTTTTTATTCATTGTCCACCTCTTTTTTTATCTTTGTGGCATAAGAGTAAGATCAAAATCTTGTTATAGAATTCTCATCCTACCTTTTTGCTCATTATTCTTGATATCATATTTATCTATAATAATGTTTTGTATTATTATGTATAATATATATTTTTATTGATATAATATTTGATTATTATTGATGATTAACATGCATATCATGATATGCAAATGTATAAATGATAAAAATACTAACATAATAACAAAATCTTTAGGGGTCAAAGATTCAAACGTATTAATCAATTGCATTTTTTATGTTTGTTGTCATTATTATAAAACAAATCCTAACATATTAAAGTTTATATGAAATTATGCAACAATAAATAAATAATAATAATTACAATAAAGATTACTAAAAAATTGTAAAAAGTATTTAATAATATAGAGAGAATAAACATTCTTAGTTATCTACTTATGTTTAGTGTTCTAATTTATTAAAAATTGTAACAAGAAAAGCAACGATAGAACTTTAAGGCAGTATTTTACTAATACAAATATAATATAGCCACAAAAGAAAATCAGATATTTATTTATGTGTTATGATAGTTAAGGAAGTTATAGTTATTCAACTCCAAGAAAATAATAAAAAATTAAAAAAACTAACAAATAAAATTCTAAAGTAGAATATAATAGCTTCGGACAAATAAAATAATTTTTGAAAAAAATATTGATGACATATTATCAATAAAGAAAATGTATCATAATGAGATAAAAAAAGTAATAAAGAATTTTTAAATTTTTCACAGAACAAATTTCCAAAAACAATACTAGTAGTTAATTTTAAATGTAAAATATTATATAAAACAAGGAATTTAAAAAGCTAAGTGAAAACTATCATCATCAAAGGTAAACTATTATAGTAAAAAGTGCAAAATAGAAATGCTAGTGAAAATAAAAAATTATTGACAGGTTAAAAAATGAGAAATCATAAAAATAAAAATAGTCTATAGTTATTAAAGCTCACATTCATAATATGTTAAAAATTATTTTTGATAATTGAACATAAATTAGACTAGAATTTGCAATTCATTTCAACTTGTCATTGCTAAAATCTTAAAAAGATTGAAAATAATATTGTTGATAAACTTTATCATAAGATGTTAATAAATAAAATTTTAACTATAGTTGTTTATTCTATCATTGGATTTTTTTAAATAATTCTAATTACCAGTAGTTTGGTTCAAAAATTCTTGTTGTTCCATGCTAATTCTTCCACCAACTATATTCGTTAAACCACTATTGACTTTTTTATACTCCTTTCTTATAGTGAACCAATTTGGTAGTGCCTTAATATTATTTTGTGCAACATCTCTATCTAAAATGAAACTATCAGAATGTAGACACTATTTGTTTAGAATATTACCTAATTCATAAATAATGGCATAGTGAGGTTATATTCGTTCACATTTTTTGGGGCTTTGAGAGCCTTAGTTTATGCTTACATATTTGGTGACATTTTAGTTTATTAAAATTGAAGGAAGTGTGACCTTGGCCATAGAAGACAATTTAATGGCTAAGTTATCCTATTGAATTCATTGCCACAAAATATTTGAGTTTCCACATTTTTTTTCTCTAGATTCAACTACCTAATTCCTTTACCAGATCCACTTAAACACATATCTTATTTATTCTTAATCTAGCTAGATTTATAGTAGATATATTCACTTGTATAGGATTTTTTACTTCCAAATCTTAGGAGTATAAAGCTACCTTTTTGAAAAACTCAAATGGAACCTAAATTAAACCTAATGTTATTTCAAAGAACATTCACATGAAACTCAAGATGCCACTAACATTATTTCTATATTTGGAAATATGTGTAAAAATACTTTGATTAGTTCAGGCTTGAATGAAGTGTCAATTTTACCAATTTCTTCTTCAATAAAAATAATTTTTGGTTGAGCATTGAAGCTTCTCATTAGTTCATGTGGACTAGTGAATGGATGGCAATCTAGCAAACAACCTCAACAAATGAATGGTTGAGGGAGGTGAGGCCCTCTAAACCTTCAATGAAGACTTGCTGGCCCACTGAATTAGCATAATTAAAATATGGTTGAGTGTAGAAACTCACCCCGAAGGGTCTCGATAACCCCACTCCGGCTAGCAATTAAGATTATTCATCAACATTGTCACTTTTAGGCACTTTCATTAGTCTTTTAATTTTTAGTTATTTATTATTATTGCTCATGTATTTAAAAGAATCATATACAATGTTTAATTTAGATATTCAATAGTAAGTAGTCATTCCTTAAGAACAAAATAATTGTGAGCAACATAATTTAACATTATTTTCCACAACAAAATGGACAATAATAAAGCCTTCTTACATGAAAACTTGTCATGAAAAGATGCATTAATTCTTACATATTTTGAGTACCATAACTAATCTATGTACAACAATTGGTTGGGATATAAAAATTTAATGTTAAGTCAAATAGATGTGAATCTAGATTATTAACAACTAAGAAACAATACACAACATACAAAAATAATTATTTATAATTCTAGCTCAACTAGATTCCTTATTCAACTTACTTTGATTCATAATGGATTTAACCTTATCAATTTGGTGTGCCATAATTCCCTTGGAATCAAAATTAGTTGTATAATTGAGTTATATTCACAAATGATTACTTGATTGATTGTGATCTTAAAAACTCGTAGCATTACGCTTTGTTTAACATTTTATTACTTGATGTTGGAGTTTAGGTACGTGATAAGTTCTTTAATCTAATAATTATAAATTAGTTTTACTAAATTTTACAACATCTAACTAACAGTACTGAATAAATATTAAAATAGTATTGATATTTATAATAAATTTTACAATTAGCCTATAATGTAAAGGACTACAATGAGATAATATTGTCTACTCACATAAAAAAGTTCCCAAATCTAACAGTTCAAGAAGCTAATCTTAATGAGAAATTGGGTATGTCATTTTGATGCTCGTAAGAGCTTATAATGTAGGTAGACCTACATCATTTCCTAAGCTTTATATTTATGAAAAAAAAACCTTTGTATTCATTAGAGGTAGTAATGTGTGGTGAGTGTGAAGTATTTTAAGTTCACCTCAAAATCAATGTCACCTATGAATTATAGGATATTTATATGGAACTGAACAAATGGTTTTCCTCAAAGATTACTGTAATAAAATTTCACTTAGTCTATAAAAATAATTCGGTATTACTTTTGATGATGCATATGTAAACCATACAAATTGGTCCTTGATGATAAGGCATTTTCATGCGTAAAGTTCCTTAGTTTCAATGTCAACAAGAGTTTATGGTGATGCTTTCATTTGAATTTATGATGTATAAACTAAAAATATTTCAATCAAATAATAGATTTCATAAAAATTGAACAAAATAATTTTTTATTTTAAAATCCCTAATTTTTATTTTTAGGCAACCTATATTCCAATATCAAATAATTAAAATTTGAATAAAGCACTAGGGGGAACTTTATCATAGCAATTTTTTTTTGCAACAAATTCACTAGTGAAAAAATCTTCAAATAATCATCAACTGTTAACCATTCATATTTTCTTAAATTAATCATATTATTTTTCAAGATCATCAATGTTGTTCTCATGTAACGTGAAATATTTCTTTAAAAAAAGTATTTCTTCTTTTTTTTAAACAATTTTTTATGCAATTCAACGATGGACGAACATGATTCATCGTATTTGAATTAACTTCATCACTTGTGGAACATTCACCTAAATCAAGAGCAAAAATACAAGAAATCCCTTAGTGTGTTTTACATTAACATTTTAGTACAAATTTCATATTCATAATAATGCTATGAACTTTTCAAATAATTTCCTCAACTTTGAATCAAAGTTTTGGATAAAATAGTTGGAAAGAATTTTGTCAAAAATGAAAATTATTTACTTATGAACATTGGTAGGAACTTGATCTTATTTTTTAGCATTTTGGCTCATAAAAAGAAAATATGAAAAAAGTACAAGAAATAAATCACTTAAAAGTTTTAAGATATTTAACCATTGGACCATATTGAACATCCACCCCATATAATTCTATGGCCTAGACTGCATGATCACTCATGCACTAAACTTGAGTAGAGTGAGAAGGCTTCAAATTGACATTCTTTTATCACAAAAATATGTTCCCAATCCTCTAACAAAAAGAATACAATTCCTTTTTTCCTCAATAACACACTTTTCTCCAAGCCTTGGAGAATTGAGCTTAACCTGCCCTATTGGAGGTGTTCAATAAGTGGTTATCAATACCAATTGAATGCTACTACAACTCTCACCAGATGGGATTGGAGAAAGGAAACATGAAGTAATTGCAAATTAAATACTTATTTGAAGTGTAGCAAGAATAAGCATCTTGCCTACATGTGTTTGCAAACTTGATTGATCCATAAGTGATATAACATTGACGTAGCAAATTTAATTGCAGGTGATTAGTTTTTACCTTAATATTTTTGCCATCTTATTAAGCTGCTCACTTAAATAATTAAAAACATTTTTGTGCATCCTAAAAATCATGAGATTAATGATTACGAAATTGCTCACAAGGAGTTCCTTCACTTTATGACATTCTTATAAGCAATTCTAAACTTCTTCCACCTTTCTACCCCATGGAGAAACCAGCTATCTCAATACCTCTTATACACATCTAGAAGCAAATTGGTAGCAAATTAAAAATTAATCTCCATATGACCTCAATAATCTCAATACCTCTTTTACCTTAATTCTGAATTTCTTGTTACATTTTTGCTCAATCATGCTACTATAGAAGATTTTTTACTCCAAAAACATCTCAACACATCATAATTGAATGCATGCTTGATCCACAATTGAACCATATCCTACAAGGTCTCCAAGTTGGTAATTGAAATCCTTTCTATGCCAAGTGAACTTCACACTATTAGCATCTAGTTTCATGAATAAGAAATAAATACCTTCTATATTCAAGCAAAACTTGATCACAATCTAGAAAGGTCATCCCAAAGTAGGTAACTAAAAGCCATCAATTTTTATGCCAATTGAGTTTCATATGATCAAAAGCTACTTAATAGTGATAACAGTAATACAAATGTCATCTTTTCTTTTATTCACCCTAGTGAAAATACTCTACATTTACTACAAAAAATATTTGACAGATACTGCATATAATTTCCTAGTACAACTAGCAGCATCATAAGCATTTATACTTTGAAAAACCCCTTAGGAAATAAGGGTCCATTGTCCCTATCATACCAAACTTTCCTCTTCACTACCATAATATTTTTTAATTATAATACCTCCTCGAGAGAAACACCTCCCTTTATTCCATTTTATATTCATTATCATCATTTCCATGGAGCATTTTCCCTCTTTCCTAGCTATAGGTGGTGTCACATTAATGGATTGATTGGGAGTGTCGACAACATCCACTTGCTTTCCCAAAATCCACACCTCAATTTGTGCAAGGTCTCAAAGTCCTTGAAACATGTATAGGCAACTCGGTAGACACTTTTTTTATTTTCATTGATTTTATCTTCCCCTTATATTTTCTTTTTGGTACCCACTCCATATTGGATGAGCACTTATTGTGCCAAACATTCTTATTTCTAGATTTGTCCTGTGCTTGGCTTGTGCCTTATCTTTCAACTTATAATGCTTACTAAACTCCTTCCAACTCAGTTCATTCTAATTTACTTATTTAATGTGTTTCTATAAACATTTTCCTCTTTCTAGGTTGCATAACCATCAAAGGTCTCAAAACTTATCATTTATCACAATCAACTTCTAACTCCACCTACATTGTATTTATATCCTTATTCTGGTCATAATTTGGTCCTACCTAAATAGGACATGAACACTTAGCTTTAGTAGTATTTTTCATTACCTCATTGAATGAACAAAGCCAAGATGCATGTCCCAACTTTTTAGATGTGCAATAGGAGTGGAGTCCCTAGTAGTCAAACCACTAAAACTATTAACCCAATGGCCCATTCAACTACATACCTATTCTAAGAGGCTTATAAAGATCCATTCTAACACATACTTTTTCAAATATCAAAGTATACATGTCAGTTGTGTAATCATAAATCAAAAAAGGTTCACTCATGGCCTTCAAAACATGCAAAATGTTCTTTATGCCATATTAACTTGAGGGAGTGTTGGAAAATGAATCCATACTATGAGACACATAATTGTTGAAGTACATTGCAAAAATCTAGGTGTCCACACATCCAAACCCAATATAAGGAAAATTGCCTACAAGGTACCACCAAACTACTCTGAGCCTCTAATCATAACTAACTAAAAGTGTAAACAAAAATATCAAGTTGATAATTTCAAAACCTAGAATACACTAAAGTGCCCTAATTTGCTTTGAATAACTCTAGTAATCAATTAAATTGTTAGATGACTACTATACACTATACTTGTAAGATCAAATTGGTGGTATCCAAACTCAACAATCAGAAGCCTCATTTGGAAGGTGAATTTCAACATTTATAATGATGAACGTATCTTTTGGTAAAACCACTTTCACATCAATATTTGCCAATCTCTAAATGTAATTTTTAGATCTACCTCTAATAAAAAACTTATTGCCATTACTTGAATTTTTTCTCATAGGAGCATCCTTGAAAAGTGAGACAAGACCAACCAAGTGTGAAAACCAGATAGCTTGAAACACAAACATATATTTAGAGATGCATCCTTAGTAATGGATTTGGGTCAAGCCCTCCAAAAAATGGGAAATAGGATTATGGGAGCCCTATTTAATTTTTACTCTATTATTATATATGGCATCATCAATGGGTATGTTTATTTGAGAAAGAAGCCAAAACTAGGTAGTAAATTACATTCAAAACAAAACAATTGTGAGTGATTGATAACAAACAAGCATTAAGAGAGAAAGTTGAAAAGGAATTTGAAAATAGAGCCAATGTGTTCTTCAAATGATTTGGAGGGAAGTAATTAGGTGCTCATGGTGTCTCTTAATAAGATGTAGAATGCCCCCATGTTGTTTGTTCCAAGGCTTATGGAGTGGACCATCTCAGGCAATCATAATGGTAGGAACCATGATGGATGTTGCCCATGAAAAAATTATCATGATGGGTAGCCATAATGCTCGTAACATTGAGGTATGCCTAGTGGCCTCATGCACATTAGCAAGTTGATGGGTGAGAAAGCTCAAAGGGTGTAAGGAAGCTTATTTCCAGGATCCAAATTCTTGAAATGAGCCACAAATTGACCCAAATTTTCCATGAAGGGTTTGAGACAGAGCATTACTATTGAGACCTAAAAGATGGCGAACTATGCCTAAGCAAGATGATGTAAGAAGAGACTGGTGGAGTCCAATAGTGATTTTGATGTGCAGTCATTTATCTCACTTGGCTATAAGGGGAAAAGACTAATCAAACTATCTAGTAGTTTGTTCCCTTTACAACATCCCTTAAGATAATTGGTGCCATTATTAGAGTTCTGTTAGGTAAAGCTAACGATTAATGGAATTGGGCTATAAAACTTTTGACTTATCCTCAAACTTTTTATAGGGTGAAATTAAAAACATGACTTGATTCTTTGATTAATTGAACCAAGCAATCCAAATTCCATGTAAGCAATTTTTGGTAAGACAAATTGATGATGCATAATGAATCACAAGCTAGATTCAACATTCAACTAAACACTAATCTAGAGCCCATAAAAGGTGTTGATCGATTAAGATAGTAGAATTGTGGTAATGGAAGATTAAAAAATTCATCTATGGAGTGTGTAACATCTCACCCACTAAAGCACTAGCCTTGGAAATAAATGGTGCTTGATTATAGAACCCACTCTTTATCATTGGTGAAATGCAATGCCTTGATAAGTAGGATGATGCAATGGTGATTGTAACACAGAGTGCAAGACCACGTGGAGCATTCGTTGATGTAGGTCTAGTGGTAGTAGTAAAAATTCAAATAAGAACTTTAAAGCCTGAAGAGGAGAAGGTTCCATGTAAACTAAAATTGGAGATGGATTAGTCAATCTAAAGAGATGTGAAAAACCTTTTGTAGAATACCATTTAGGAAGAGCTACAAGAATGAGTTTCGATAAATTTCTCTAGATGAAATGTAGTAGTTGATGGTAATGTCAAGTTCTCCTAAGATATTGGTAGGGGCCTAAAGAAGAGTTATCTTTTCTACTTAATAGTTGATCTACCATAGGAATGACTACCAGAATTGGGGCAAAGTTGTTTGAATAATAATACATATTGAGTAGTTTTTTATGTGTCCCAGTGACCCTTGAAAATCTAGATGGACTAGTGTCTTCAATGCCCTATCATAATCATAATTGCATCAAGTATCCAAGGTAAACAATCTCTAAACGATGTAGCACTTCAGGTAAGTGGAGTTGACAAAATTGATTCATAACTTCAGGAAAAAACATCAGCTCTGAGGGTTGAGCACAAGTGTCACAATGCCAAACCCATCATCTACTGATTGATTGCTTATGATCCTTGAGTGGTGAGAGCAGGTGAACATGTGTCCATTAGAAGATAAATTAGAAGTTGCCCTTGTAGTAGCCTTCATCGTACAACAAATGACCAACTCAGAACTTGTATGGACATTGGATATCTAACTTTGTAATAAAAACAAAGAATTGTGATGTCTCTATCAATGCTAATGTAATGTGGTTTCTATTAAGTGATCTTAATTTTTAAGTGAGGAAATTCAACCAAGTGCATCTAAATTATCAGAGTAACTATGAATCCCTTATGGTAGCTAAATTTCTCATCATCTAATTATTGGAGCACATGAATGGATTAATGAGATTCCTGTCATCCTTAACTACTATCAAAAGAAACCTCAACAAAAAGAATGGTCTTGACAAAATCAGTGGAAAAGGCGATCATGTTGGGCTCAACTCTTGTTCAACTTTATGAAATGACTTGAGAGGTGTAATATTAGTGGGAGTTAGCATGCTAAAAATATAAAAATGACACTAATTTAGAAGTTCTTTTACTTTTCTATGAGACAAAGATGGAGCCCAGCCACACTTTTTGGCTCATGTTTTACCTCAATGGGTTGATCCAAGCAGAGGACATATTTAAGTAGGGAGTTTGTTTGGGGTCTACTAAAGGAAAATATAGGTGTTTTAGGTTGAGCTCAATAAGAGCAAAATATTCATTTCAAACTAATGGGTAAAAGCTCAATTTATTCTAATTTTTTAGTATGAATATGAACCATGAAAACATGGCCTATTTATCCTTTTTACTTTCAAAATTTGAAGCTAGAGGTATAAAAACGTGGCAACACAGATAACTAATTTTTGGTAGCCAAACATTCACAGTAGTGTTGCTTTTGGATTCTTTGATGTCAGCTCTTCCTATCATTAGGAAGTAGAATTCACTGAGTCTTGGATTGTTAACACCTCAATAGGGAATGTAAGCTTGGTTTAGACCATGATTAGGCATTTTACTTTTACCTTATTAAAAGAATGTGCCTTGACAATAAGTGTCATTTTACTGACCCTTTTCATCACTTTTGATTATTTGGGCATGTATACAAAGCTACTCCGTTAGGGGACATGCCTTCTTCCATGATAGAATTGTCTCAATTAGCAACCACAGGGAGCAATGTATGGTGAAGTACAATGCATGATGAAGCAGAAGTTGGATGGTACATGCTGTGTTAACGTTTGTGTATCCTGGACTGTGGCCTTATCAACATGCTATAAGAACTACATGCGTAGCATCTGATCCATGCATACCCTATGGCATCCTTTGGATGCTTTTTATGGGGCTAACAAAGGGTAACCATTTTTGAGATTTATAGTGCTATGGTCTAGTCGTGCATGGACAAGGTGATGCTTTATTTGATGGCTTATGTTCTTTGTTGATATAATTGTCATAATATGCCATTTGTGAGGAGTAATGTGCTTCACGATGTGACCCGTGATAAAGTGGAAGTTGAATAGTGTAATATGCATTAGGGTTTTTGTATGGTGGCTTATGCCCCTAACCACATGTTGTTATGATTGCATGCATGACAGAACACTATTCTTGCACTACAGCAAATCCATGGACACCCTAAAGCATCTTATCGATGTAGCTAGTGATGCCCATAATGTATAACTTTTTTTTTGGATTTTTATCCCTACAGGTTACTACCTCTTGTATAAGGTGATGCATAATTAGGAGAAGCACCACTTGGTGAAGTAGATGTTCAGCAATGGAATATGCATCATGGTTTTTTGAGTTGGGTTGCATTAACATTTGTGCACTACTATAGATAGTCATTAGATATAGAAATATGCATTAGTGCATGTCCATGCATAGTAATCAATCTACACATTCCCAATGTCAGTCGATGTGCATGGACTATTGGACAAAAAAGAGCAACCTTTTGGGGACATTTAGCACTGTATGCTACTCACACATGGACATGATGATGCACTTCTAAGAGGCTTCCCATCATGGTTTATAAAATAGCCACAATATGCAATCCTTAAGGGGTAATGTGCTATCTGGTTGCCCAAAGAGAAGGAAATACTGGATGATGCAACGTCCACTAGGGTCTGTGCATGCTTGGATATGATCTTAACCATGTGTTGTTTCTATTACATGTACAATTTGGCATTGTGTGAACCCCAGTAGTGTGTGGTAGCAATGCCATATGTGCTTTGTCACATGTTAAGCACATGGATAATTAGCCCATAATTTTTTAATATTTTTGGTATTTTCTATAACTTGAATAATAGAATATGTTCTAGGTTTTACACATTACAGGATACACACTTAGTCATGTAACTACATGCATGGCAAAGAACTATACTAGTTGCAGCACCTTCTGCTTGCATGATAGCCAGTTTATGCACACATTGACATCCTGTGTGTAAGGTAGGTTTGGCCTATAAAGTTTAACTTTTTTTGAATTTTAACACTACAAACAAATATTGCACGTATAAGATTATGCCTAATAGGGGACTTTCCATCTCCCTTGATGGAATCAACATAATATGTAATCCATAAAGGGTAATCTGAGATGTAATGTGGCTCTAGGTGAAATGAAAGTTTGATGTTGCAATATGAGCTAGGTCTTGTTCTCACTTGGCTACCACCCTATTTACGCACTGTTGTTATTATGTATGCAACATACCACCTATCATGCAGTAGCATTATGTGTGTTCGTGTGTGTTAATGTAATATTTATAGGAACAATAAAGAACTATTCATGTGTGTGGCCTCAAATCGATGTGCACCCAATGACATCAATTGCACGTAGCTCGAGGGTCCTGTTGAGCCAAGCATTTTAATGGATTTTTAGAGCTACAAGTTGTCCATGCATGGATATGGTGATGCACTGTTACGAGATGTGCCTACCATGAATAAATTATTACAATGTATAATCTATAAGGGATAATTTGTGGAATAGTGTAGCCTATAGTGAAGCAAAAATTAAAATGGTGTAATATTCAAATGGTTATGTTGGGCACTGACCCAAGGCAAAAATAGTAAAGAACAGTGCATAATAAAAGACTATACATGCACGTTATGGGGCTCACAAAGTAGTACCATTTTAGATTTTTAGCACTATGGTCTACTGGCTCTTGGATATTGCAAGGCTATATTATGATAGTTTCCTTCCTCAATGATAGAATTTTCATAAATTGAAATTCATAAGAGGTAATGTTTGATGCAATGTGGCCAACATCAAAGATGAAATGAAAGCTGGATGGTTCAATGTGTTATGAAGTTTGTTGATGTTTGGCTTCATCCCTGGCTATGAGCAGCAGCACAACTTTTGCTTGTGTG
The DNA here is from genome assembly GCA_023846275.1 of Vanilla planifolia. Classification (NCBI taxonomy): domain Eukaryota; kingdom Viridiplantae; phylum Streptophyta; class Magnoliopsida; order Asparagales; family Orchidaceae; genus Vanilla; species Vanilla planifolia. The sequence continues at coordinate 2,593,056 of JAIUJO010000039.1, forward strand.
GTTGCAAATCTCACAAGCAGTCGATGGTATCCTATTCTTGTGGCTGGTGGGGCCTACAAAGTTTAACTTTTCATTAGGTTTTAATGTTTTGGTTTACTAGCACATGCGTAATGTGATCCCTTAATAAGAGACTTACCTTCCTTAGGGATAAAACTATCAATATGTGTAATCAATAAGGGAATTATTTGGTGTGACCCATAGTTAATTGAATGTTGGATAAAGCAAAATGAGCTAGGTTTTTGCATGTTGTGCTTCTTCCCTAGAGTTGCATGGTTTTCTGTATTTCCCAAGCTCAAAAGCAAATCTAGATGAGGTCTGTGTCATCCTGCACATGGATAATGGGACCTAAAAAGTGTAATTTTGTTTTTTTGGTTTTTAGAACTACAAATTTCTAGCACAGGGACATGTGTCCTCCTTTACTAAGTACAAGTAATATGTCATCGACAATAGGTAATGTATGGTGCAATATGGCCTACATTGAAATAGAATTTCAATGATGTAATGTTCACTTAGGTTTGTACATGTTTAACTACAACACAACTACAAACTAATGTAGCTATGTGCTTTGTAGAGGATTGGGCATCTTATAGCACTAGCTAGAATGTGACTTCCTATTCGCACACACCCATCTACATCCATTATGATTGACCCTTTTCTCTTACAAAGAGTAATATATTTTGGTATTTTGCTACTACAGATGTCTAACTCATGGAAAAGGTGATGATGTTATTAGGAGACTTATCTTCTTCCATGAAACTATTGTAATAAGAAATTTTTAAAGGGCAATTTGTCCCATAGTGTAGCTTATGGTGAAGCAAAAGTTTGATGGTACAATATGTGCTAGTGTTTGTACATACTTTGCTATGCCCCTAACTACATACTATAGAGAGTTTTGGCATTAAAGTATTGCACTTGCACCACCCAGTAGATAGTTTGTGAATATTTATCTTCATCCTATCCTTGCAATTAGTGGGAACAACAAAGATTAACTTTCTTTTTTTAAAATTTTTGGTACTATTATTTTATCACTTTGACAAGTAATGCCAAATTTGCAAACTTGCCTTCTTCATCAACATATATGTTGTAATATGTAATCCACAAGAGGCAATGTGTTGCATGGTGTAGCCTATTGCAAGACAATAATTGGAAAGTATAACATGTGCTAAGGTATTTGCAAGTTGGGTTGTCACATAAACATCATGCTCCTGTTGTTGTGCATGCGATAGAGCACTGGGCGTATTGTAGCACCAGTAATGCACTTTTTGCACTTGTAATGGGCAGTATGCGTACTCTCTACTGCATCAAATGTGTGTGACTATTAAGGCATGAAATGTTTTTCTTCTTTTGATATTTTTGGATATTTGGACTACTAGTGCAAGAATAAGGCCTTCCCTTATTGGGAGACTTCTGTTCCTCCTTCATGAAATTCTAACATGTAATCCACAAAGAATAATGTGCTTTGTAGTGTAGCCGATGATGAACAGGACACTGTATGATAAAATACGCACTGATGTTTGTCCATGCTTCATCCCAAGTTGTGTGTGGCCTATAACATCCTAAGCTCACTACTGGTGGGCTTGCAAAGAGTAACTCATTTTGGGATTTTTAGTAATGTGAGTTGTTGGTGCATGAATACGGGGATGCCTTTCTGAGAGATTGGAATTCCTCCTTGATGGATTTGTTTGAACATGAAAACTATGATAAAAAATGTGTGGCATAGTGTGGCCCATAAGAAATTGGAAGTTGATGATGCAATATGCACTAGGGTTTGTCTGTGGTTTCCTTCATCCCTTGTTGCATAATGTAGTCCATAATTCATGTACATGATAGCCAATCCTTGTGTGTCCTACAACATCCCTTGTAAAATTGGTGTGGCTCACAAAGAGCAACTTTTCTTTTGGATTTTTAGCACTATGGGCATGTAGCGCATGGATGAGGGGATGTCATGTTAGGAGTCTGTCCTTCTTTCTTGACTAAATTTTTAAAATATAGAATCCATAACGGGCAATGTGTGGTACAATTTTGCTCATATTAAACTAAAAATTTGATAATGCAATATGCATTAGGGTTTGTGCATGTTGAGCTATGTCTCTATCTAAAAGATGTAGAGAATTATGTGAGCTTCAATGTTGTGCCTAACAATATGATATTGATGAGGCTATTGGGGCCCACAAATTGTAACATTTTTTTAAAATTTTTAGAACTATGAGCTACTATCACTTGCATAAGGAAATGACCAAGTAATAGATGCGTCTTTTTCTTCAACAAAATTATTGTAATATGTAATCCACAAGATGCAATATGAGATGTAGTGTGGCACATGGTGAAGAGGTAGTTGGATGGTGCAATGTGCTCTAGGCTTTGTACAAGTTTGGCAATTACCATACCTTTGTGCTATTAAAGCTACTATATGTGAGAGCACTTCGTGCATTATAGCAGCACTAGTTTACTATTCACATACGAGGGTGTCGTTACTCGCTTCCTTTGTTGCATCTAATGTGTGCATCTACTGGGGCCTAGAAAGTGTAACTTATTTTGGGATTTTTTTTATTTTGGGCTATTGGTGCATGGATAAGGTGATGCTCTACTAGGAGACTTGCCTACTACCCCTATAGAATTTTCGCAACAAGTAATCAACATGGGGTAAAGTGTGGCTTGGCATGGCCAACAACGAAGTGGAGGTTGGATGGTGTTTATATGTGGTAAGGATTTAACATGCTAGGATTCCTCCTTAGTCGCACATGGGATACCACTGTTAATGTATTAGGTAGGAAGTGCACGTGTTTCCTGTGACATGCTTCGATCACTACAAAGTGTAAAGTTTTTTTGGAAATTTAACCATCTGATCTACTAGCACATTGATATGGTGATGCCATATATGTAGACTTGCCTTTCTACGTGGCATAAATTTTACAATATGCAATCCACATGTTTCAAAATGTCGCATGATGCAACCGAAACTGAAGTCTAGGCCGCTTGAGAAATATGCATTGGGGAATATGAATGATGGGCTTCATACCATGCAATGTGCAATAGATCAAAATGTGTGAAGGTGGCCAACGAAGTTTTGTGTATGTCTCTTGAGATAGTTAAGCTTAACTTTTTCAGATTTTTAGTGTTGTGGCTTGCTGGTACTGGTATAAGGTGATGCTTTATTGAGATACATTTCTTCTTACTTGACTAAAATGTTCCAATATGCAATCCTTAACGGATAATATGCACTGTGGCTTATGCATGCTTGGTTACATCCCAAGCTACATGTAGAATAGAGCATTGAGTATGTTGCAATGTTATGCTTATGCATGATAGCCAGTTTGTATATGCAATTTTAGATCCTTTCCATTTGCCTTGTTGGGCACCCAAAGTATAACTTATTTAGGTATTTTGTTGCATTGTGGCTTACGAATGCATCGATATTTTAATGTGTTATTTCTAGACTTGCATTTTTCATGATAAAATTTTTGCAAAATGCAATTCCAAAGGGACAATGAATTGTCCAATGCTATCCATAGTGAGGAAAGAGTTGTATGGTATAGTTTGCACTAGGGTATGTACATGTTAGGTTACCTTCATAGTCACACCATGTTGTAGCTGCATGTGTTACAATAGTATTAGATGTAATGATGCATTGTATTCAAGAGTAGCTAGTTGGCTCACACCCTAAGGTATGTTGTCCCTGTGGTGGTTGGGGCTTATAATGTGTAACTTTTTTTGTATTTTTAATGATATTGGTTGTTGGACAATGTATAAGGTGAAGTCTTTTTTGGAAACTTGTCATTGTTCATGTTCAAATTAGCACTCTATGGGGTAATGTGCAAAGTGTTTTTTGTTCAGATTCTAATGAATATTTTGTGATGCTTCCTTGCCATCCAAACCCTTGCCCTTCATGAAGAGATGAGTGGTGGCTTCCCCTTTCCTTATGTGATTTCTTAAAGTGAAGCAATTTTTTTCTGAAATGCATAATACGTTTAAACAATTGTCATCACTCAAGATTGCTAATGTGCAAATGAGGTGCAACTCTAATGTTGAATTGATTTGGTGCAATGTGGAATTGTTGCACCATTCTTGCTATATCGACATTATTTAGCATGGTGTTTACTTGTGCCATAATGAAATTTTAGTAGTGTAAATTAATCTTGGACCCATAATGGTTAAGCATATTGTTGCATTTATGTGATGTATTTGATATTGTCTTACATCACCCACAAACTGTGACTTCCTTTACCTATGACTTTGGTGGCCTGGCAAGTGTGACTTGTTAGTTATAGAATTATATCATTTTTAGTTGATTAACATGGTGCGGTTAATGGATGACCCAGTTTTGAGCATGCATTTTACTTATTATCTTATACAAAAGATTTTACAGTTAAAAAAAGTCATGCTCAACGTATTCGATTTATAAGGTGTAAGAATATTTAGCCATTTTAATGCCATAAAAAATCATTTGAATTCTTGTGCTCTTTCCTAAACAATGCTACTTGTCATGCAATATGAGTGCCAGCCAAGGCCTTCATCTATAAGTAGACCTTTTGTGCTTTTTTTCTATATCTATAAAGCTCTTTAGACTTATGGGATTAGAATGGCTTGAGATTACTTTTGTAGAAATGATATTTTGTGTGTAGTTACTACTTATGACTTGCTTACTTCTTGCTGTGGTCAACACTTATGTGTAAGGATTTGTCATGTAATCAAACTTTCCAAAGGAGGAAGTTTATATGTTGCCTGCTTTCCTATCAGATAGGCTAGTTCCATTCAATTATTTGATTTGTACCATACTTCTCCTATGATGTAGCTATTGGCACTTTGTTATGCTATTGAATGTGAGAACATCCCTACCCTTGTGTTTGTAGGGTCCCAAAAATCACTCACTTTTATCTTAATTATCTACCAGTTAAGACTGTCACTAAAGAATGTTATTGTTGAGAGGCAACATTTTGAAACTTAAGGGATATTATTGAAACTTTATTGGATTCACTCTTCCTTTATGGATTATCTCCAAAAATGTTGAATATATCAACTATAAGATATGGTACTACCTAGAGCTTTATTTTTATGTAGCTTTCATGTTGATCCTACTAGTAATAATATGCTTGTCTCAAACATTAAGCCATGTATTGTAAGTATGAATAGTTTTAGGTAGTCAAACATTGAATGGCTCATTAAATTTGCTATAGTTTTTTCAATGGTAAATGCTACTTGGATAGTCGTAGAAATTCTAGGGCTAATACATGAGAAAAAATTTTATGTTTGTATGTGATGCATTTTTTTGGCAAAATGTTGATGTGAACATTCTTTTGGCTCCTTGATGATTCATGATAAGTTGTTGGATTGCACATCCTCATGTTGATGATGCATCTTTTGAATTTCTACCTTATAATCTTTTGATTGTAGGATAAAGGTCCACTATGGTGGTGATGTGTGACCAAGCTTTTGGGTTCAATTTTGGGGAAGGAACCTAAGAGATAGCTACTACATTCAAGGAAGAAATTAGGCACACAAATTACCTAATCATACTCTCCATAAGGAGGTTTACACATAAAGTCAACAAAAAGATGATGTTGAAGAAGTTTGGGAAGTGTGATTTCTTAATCATAAAAAAATCATATAAAATAGAATGATACACATCTTTGTTGGTTGCATAGTTGCTTTGACACTTTATATAGGATTGTTTGAAGGATTACAAATGATACACCTATGTAATAGTTGTATGATATGTACTCTTATTCATTATATATGTAAGCAGCTAATTCACTTCATTAATAGACGTTGTAGAATCTAATTTTATCTCCACTACATAGATATTAGGTGGTAGCTTTCTAAGGAGCTCTATTAGTTGAAGAATAGCATTTGCTTCCAAAGTGGTAGTTGAACCTAATATCAAAGTTTCCTTCTTCTTCTTCTTCTTCTTCTTCTTTTACTCCTCCTTCTTCATCTTTTCCTTCTTTTTCTTCTTCTTCTCCTTCTTCTAATTCTTCTTCTTCATCTTATCTTCTTTCTTCTTCTTTTCCTTCTTCTACTTGTTCTCTATCTTCTCAATCTTCTTCTCCTTCTTCCTCTTCTCTTTCTCCTTCTTTTTCTCCTTCTTCTTCTTCTTCTTCTTCTCCATATTTTCTTACTTCTTCTCATTCTTCTTCTCCTTCTTCTTCTTCTTCTTCTACTTCTTCTCATTCTTCTTCTTCTCCTTCTTCTTCTTCTTATTTTACTTTTTCTTCTTCTTCTCCTTCTTCTCTTACTTCTTCTCCTACTTCTTCTCCTTCTTCTTCTTCTTCTTCTCCTTCTTCTTCTCCTTCATCTTCTTCTTCTTCATGTCCTATGTCTTCTTTTGCTTCTTATTCTTCTCCTTCTTTTTCTTCTTCTTCTCCATCTTCTTCTTCTTCTTCTTCTTCTCCTTCTTCTTCTTCTTCTTCTTCTTCTTCTTCTTCTTCTTCTTCTCCTTCTCCTTCTCCTTCTTCTTCTTGTTCTTGTTCTTCTTCTTCTTCTCCTTCTTCTTCTTCTTCTTCTTCTTCTTCTCCTTCTTCTTCTTCTTCTTTTTCTCCTACTTCTCCTTCTTGTTCTTCTCCTCCTTCTTCTTCTTCTTCTCCTTCTTTTTCTACCTCTTCTTCTTCCTCTTCTTCTTCTTCTTCTACTCCTTCTCCTTATTCTCCTTCTTCTTCTTCACCTTCAACTTGTTCTCCTTCTTCTCCTCCTTCTTCTTCACCATCTTATTATTATTATTATTATTATTATTATTATTATTATTATTATTATTATTCTTCTTCTTCTTAAAATTCTTCTTCTTCTTCCACTCCTTTTTCTCAATTATTAATATTATTATTGTTATTATTATTATTATTATTATTATTATTATTATTATTATTATTATTATTATTATTATTATTATTATTATTATTCCTCTTCATCTTCTTCTTCTCCTTCTTCTTCCCCTTCTTCTTCTAGTTCTCCTTTTTCTCTTGCTTCTTCTCCTTCTTCTTCTTCTTCTCCTTCTGCTTCTTCTTCTACTTATTCTTCTCCATCTTCATCTTCTTCTCCTTCTTCTTTTTCTTCCTCTATTACTTCTTCTTCTTCTTCTTCTTCTTCAACTTCTTCTCCTTCTTCAGATGAAGAAGAAGAATTCAAAAAAGAAAATTTGAAGAACAAGAAGACCAGAAGAAGAAGCGAAAGAAGAAGAAGGAGAAGAAGAAGAGGTAGAAGAAGAAGAAGAAGAGGAAGAAGAAGATTAAGGAGAAGAATTGGAAGAAGAACAGGAAGAATAAAAAGAAGAAGAAAAAGAAGAAGAGGAAAAAGTGGGAGAAGAAGGAGAAGAGGTAGAAGAAGTGGTAGTAGAAGAAGAAGAAGGAAACAAAGGGGAAGAAGAGGAAGAAGATGAAGAAGAAGAAGAATATGAAGAAGAAGAAGAAGATGATGATTAAGAAGAAGAAGAAGAAGAAGAAGAAGAAGTAGAAGAACAAAAAGAAGAAGGAGAAGAAGAAGAAGAAGAAGAAAAAGAAGGACATGATGACTATGAAGAAGAAGTTGTAGTCGAAGGAAAGAAGAAGAAGAAGAAGTAGAAGGGGAAGTTGAGGAAGAAGAAAAAGAAGAAGAATAAGAAGAAGAAGAAGAAGAAGAAGAAGAAGAAGAGGAACAAGTAGAAGATGAAGAAGATGAGGAAGAAGTAAAAGAAGCAGATTATAAAGAAGAAGAAGATGATAAAGAAGAAAAAGTAGTAGCAGTAGTAGAAGAAGAAGAAGAAGGAGAACAAGAAGAAGAAGAAGAAGAAGAAGAAGAAGATGAAAGAGATGAATAAGAGGAGGAGGAAGAAAAGAAGAAGAAGAAGAAGAAGATGTAGAAGAAGAAAAGGAAGTAGAAGTAGAAGAAAAAGAAGAAGATGAAGAAGAAGGAGATGAGGACGAAAAAAAGGACATAGAAGAAGAACAAAATGAAGAACAAAAAGGATGAAGAAGAAGGAGAAGAAGAAGATGATGATAACGATGATGATGATAACAAAGAATAAAAAGAAA
>JAIUJO010000039.1:2616052-2618552 GCA_023846275.1 Vanilla planifolia
GTGGAAGATGAAGATGATGTTGAAGAAGAGTAAGAAGAAGAGGAGGAAGACGATGAAGAAGAGGAAGAGGAAAAAGAGAGAGAAGATGAGTAAAACAAGAAAAAGAAGAAAAAGAAGAAGAAGAAGAGGTGGAAGAAGAAAAAGAAGAGGAGGAAGAAGAAGAGGAAGTAGAAGAAGAAAAAGGAGGGGAGAAGAAGAAGAAAAAGAAGTAGAAGAAGAAGAAGAAGAAGAGTAAGAAAATGAAGAAAAAGAAGGACAAGATGAAGAAGATGAAGAAGAAGAAAAAGAAGAAGAAGAGGAAAAAGAAGAGGAAGATGAGGAAGAAGTAGAAGAAGAACACGAAGAAGAAGAAGAAACAGTTGAAGAAGAAGAAGAAGAAGAAGAACACGGAGAAGAAGAAGAAACAGTTGAAGAAGAAGAAGAAGAAGAAGAACAAGGGAAAGTGGAGGAGGAAGAAGAAGAAGAAGAAGAAGACGAAGAAAAGGAAGAAGAACAATATGATGAAGAAGTGTAAGACAAAGATGAAGAAGAATAAGAAGAAGAAGACGATGAAAAAGAAGAAAATGAAGGAGAATAAGAAGAAGAAGAAGAAGAAGAAGAAGAAGAAAAAGAAGAATAAGATGAAGAGGAAGAAGATGAAGAAGAAGATGAAGTTGAAGAAGAAGAAAATGATGATGATGATGAAGCAAAAGAAGAAGGAGAAAGAGATGAAGAAGAGTAAGAGGAAGAAGAAGAAGATGAAGAGGAAGAAGAAGAAAAAGAAGAAGACAAAGAAGAAAAACAAGAAGAAGAAGAAGAGGAACAATAATAATAACAATAATAAGAACAATAATAATAATAATAATAACAAGAAATAAATGGAGAAGATGATTAAGAATAAGAACTAGAAGAAGAAGTTGAATAAGAAGAAGAAGTAGAAGTAGATGAAGAAAAAGAAGAAGAAGTAGAAGAAGTAGAAGAAGAAGAAGACAAAGTGGTAGAAGAAGCAAAAGAAGAAGAAGAAAAAGTTGTTAAGGAAGAAGAACAAGAAGAAGACGATGAGAAAGAAGAAGAAGAATAAGAAGAAGAAAAAGAAGAGAAAGAAGAACAAAAAGAAGAAGTTGAAGAAGAAAAAGAAGACGAAGAAGAAGAAGAAGAAGGAGAAGAATAAGAAGTTGAAAAAGAACAAGAAGAAGAGGAAGATGAAGAAGTAGAAGGTGGAGATGAAGTAGAGGAGGCCGAAGAAGAAGTAGAAAAAGAAGAAGAAGAAGAAGAAGAAGAAGTAGAAGAAGAAGTAGTAGAAGAAGAAGAAGAGGAAGAAGAAGAAGAAGAAGAAGAAGAAGAAGAAGAAGAAGAGGAAGAAAAAGAAGAAGAAGACGAAGAAGGAGAAGAAGAAGAAGTAGATAAAAAGAAAGAAAGAAGAAGAAGAATAAGGAGAAGAAGTAAAAAAGGAAGAAGAAGATGATGAAAAGAAAGAAGAAGAAGAAGATGAAGAAAAGGAAGAAGAACAACATAATGAAGAAATGTAAGTCAAAGAAGAAGAAGAAGAAGAAGAAGAAGAAAAAGAAGAAAATGAAGGCGAAGAAGAAGAAGATGAAGAAGAAGAAGAAGTAGGAAATGATGATGATGATGAAGTAGAAGAACAAGAAGAAGAAAGAGATGAAGAAGAGAAATAAGAAGAAGAAGAAGAGGAAGAGGAACAATAATAATAGTAATAAAAATAATAATAAGTGAAAGGAGAAGATGATGAAGAATAAGAAGTAGAATAAGGAGTTGAAGAAGGAGAAGAAGAAGATGAAGAAGAAGAAGGAGTAGATTTAGAAGAAGAAGGAGAAGTAGAAGAAGAAGAAGACGAAGGGGTAAAAGAAGAAAAAGAAGAAGAAGAAAAGTTATCAAGGAAGAAGAAGAAGAAGATGATGATGAGAAAGAAGAATAAGAAGCAAAAGGAGAAGAAGATGTCGAAGAAGAACTAGAAGAAGAAAAAGAAGAAGAGGAAGAAGGCAAAGAAGAAAAAGAAGTAGAAGAAGAAGAAGATGATGATGATGATGATGATGAGGAAGAGGAGGAAAGAAAGAATATGAGTAGAAGAACAAGATGAAGAAAAAGAAGAAGAGGAAGAAGAAGAGCAAGTAGAAGAAGAAGAAGGAGAAGACAAAGAAAAGGAAGAAGAAGATGGAGAAGAAGAAGAAGAAGAAGAAGAGGAAGAAGAAAAAGAGGAAGAAGAGGAAGAAGCAGAAGAAAAAGAAGCATTTGAAAAAGAAGAAGAAGAAGAAGAAGAAGAAGAAAAAGTGGAAGAAGAATAACAAGAAAAAGAAGTAAAAAAGGAAGAAGAAGATGAAGAGAAGGAAAAAGAAGAAGAAGAAGAAGACAAAGAAAAGGAAAAAGAACAATATGATGAAGAAGGGTAAGACAAAGATGATGAAGAAGAAGAAGAAGAAAAAGAAGAAAACGAAGGAGATGAAGAAGAAGAAGAAGGAAAAGAAGAATAAGCTAAAGAAGAAGAAGAAGAAGAAGAAGAAAA
>JAIUJO010000039.1:2621052-2633552 GCA_023846275.1 Vanilla planifolia
AAGAATAAGAAGAGGAAGAAGAAAAGAAGAAGATGAAGGAGAAGAAGTCAAAGAAGTTGAAGAAGAAGAAGAAGAAGATGATGAGGGAGTAGAGGAGGAGGAAATAGAAGAAGTAAAAGAAGAAGAAGAAGAAGAAGAAGAAGAAGAAGAAGAAGAAGAAATAGAAAAGAAAGAAGAAGATGAAGAAAGGAAATAAGAAGAATAAGATGAAGAAAAGGAAGAAGAACATTATGACGAAAAAGTGTAAGATTAAGAAGAAGAAGAAGAAGAAGAAGAAGAAGAAGAAGAAGAAGAAAAAGAAGAAGAAGGAGAAGAAGAAGCAGAAGAAGAAGAAGAAGAAGAAGCAGAAGAAGAAGAAGAAGAGGACTTCGAACAGGATAAAGAAGACGAAAAAGAAGTTGAAGAAGATTAAAAAGAAGAAGAAGAAGAAAATTAAGAGAAGAAGAACAAGAACAAGAAGAAGAATGAGTAGAAGCAGAAGAAGAATAAGAAGAGGAAGAAGAAGACGAAGAAGGAGAAGAGGGAGACACGGAAGAAGAAGAAGAAGAAAAGGAAGATGAAGAAGAAGAAGAATAATAAAAAATAATAATACAAGAAGAAGAAGAACAAGAAGATAAAGATTAAGTAGAGGAGGAAGAAGAAGAAGAATAAGAAGGATAAGTAGAAGAAGAAGAAATACAAGAAGAAGAAGATGATGATGTTAAAGGAGAAGAAGAAGAAGAAGCCAGGATGAGCAAGACGGAGATGAAGAAGAGCAAGACAAAGAAGAAGAAGAAGAAGAAGAAGAAGAAGAGGACGAAGAAGAAGAAGAAGAAGAAGAAGAAGAAAAAGAAGAAGAAGAAGAGGGAGAAGAGGAAGCGGGAGATGAAGAAGAAGAAAAAGAAGAGAAGAAGAACAAGAATTAGAAGAAGTAGAAGAACAAGAACAAGAAGAAGTGGATGAAGAAGTAGAACAAGAAGAAGAAGAAGAAGAAGAAGATTAAAAAGAAGAAGAAAAAGATGAAGAAGAAGAAAAAGAAGAAGAGGAAGAAGAGTAAGAGGAAGAAGTAGTAGTAATAGAAGAAGAAGAAGAAGAAATCATGGAAGCAGAGGAAGAGGAAAAAGAAGAAGTAGAAGAAGAATAAGAAGGAAAAGAAGAAGGAAAAAAAGATGAAAAAGAAGAAGAAGATGATGAAGAAGAAGAAGAAGAAGAAGAGGAAGGAGGAGATGAAGAAGAAGAAGAAGAGTGAGATGAAGTAGCGGAAGAGCGAGAAGAAGAAGAAGAAGAAGAATAAGAAGAAGTAAAAGAAGAAGAAGAAGAAGAAGAAGAAGCAAAAGAATAATAATAATAATAATAATAATAATAATAATAATAATAATAATAAGAAGAAGAAGACAAAGAGGAGGAGGTGGAGGAAGAAGAAGAGAAGAAGAAGAAGAAAAAGAAGAAGAAGATGACGAAGAAGTAGAAGAAGAAGATTAAGCAAGAAAATAAGAAGAAGAAAAAGAGGAAGAAGAAGAAGATGATGAAGAAGAAGTAAAAGAAGAAGAAGAGGAAGAAGAGGAAGAAGAAGAAGAAAAAGAAGAACAAGAAAAAGAAGAAGAAGAACAACAAGAAAAAGAAGTAGTAGAACAAGAAGAAGAAGAAGAAAAGGAAGTAGAAGGAGAAGAAGTAGAAGAGGAAGAAGAAGAAGAAGTAGAAGAAGATGAAGAAGAAGAAGAAGGAGGGGAAGAAGAAGAAGAAGAGGAAGATGATGATGATGATGGCGGTGAAGAAGAAGAAGAGGAAGAAGAAGAAGAAAAAGTAGATCAAGACGATTAAGATGAACAAGAAAAAGAACATGAAAAGAAGAAGAAGAAGAAGAAGAAGAAGAAGATGAAAAAGTAGAGGAAGAAGAACAAGATAAAGAAGAAGCAAAAAAAGAAGAAGAAGAGGAAGTAGCAAAAGAACAGGAAGAAGAACAAGATGAAGAAGTACAAGTTGAGGAAAAAGAAGAGCAAGAAGATGAACAAAAGAAGAAGAAGAAGAAGAGGAGGAGAAGAATAATAAGAAGAAGAATAAGACGAATAAAAGAGAAGTAGTATTAACAGAAGAAGAAAAATAAGAAGAAGAAGAATTAGAGAAGTAGAAGAAAAAGTAGATAAAGAAGAAGAAGAAGTAGATGATAACAATTAAGAGGAGGAAGAAGGAGATAATGGAAAAGAAGAAGAGGTAGAAGAAGAAGAAGAAGAAGAAGTAGAAGAAGAAGTTGTAGTAGTAGTAGAAGAAGAAGAAGAAGAAGAAGAAGAAGAAGAAGAGGAAGTAGAGGAAGAAGAAGAAGAAGAAGAAGAAGAAGAGGAAGTAGAGGAAGAAGAAGAGGAAGAAGAGGAAGAAGAAGAAGAAGAAGAAGAAGAAGAAGGAGATGAGAAAGAATAAGAATAAGAATAAGAAGAAGAGGAAGATGAGGAAGAAGATGAAGATGGAGATGAAGAAGAAGAAGAAGAATTAGAATAATAATAATAATAATAACATGATGATGAAGAAGAAGAAGAATAGGATGAAGAAGTGGAAGAGTTCAACAAGAAGAAGTAGAATAAGAAAAAGAAGAAGAAGAAGAAGAAGACAGGGAAGAAGTAGAAAATTAAGATGATGTTGAAGAAGAGGAAGAAAAGAATAAGAAGAAGAAGAGTACAAACAAGAGGAAGAAGAAAAAGAAGTAGACGAGCAAAAGAAGAAGAAGAAGAAAAAGATTAAGAAGAGGGAGAAGAAGACGAGGAAAAGAAGAAGGATGAGGTGGACGACAAGAAGAAGAAGAAGAAGAAGAAGAATAAGAAGTAGAAGGACAAGAAAAAGAAGAAGAAGAAGTAGAAAAAGAAGAGGAAGAAGTGGAAGAAAAAGAAGAAGAGGAAGAAGAAAAAGAAGAGGAGGAACAAGAAGAAGTAGTTGAAGAAGAAGAAGAAGGAGGGGAAGTATAGGAAAAAGAAGAAGTGGAAGAAGAAGAAGAGGAAGAACAAGAAGAGGTAGATGAAGAAAATGAAGAAGAAGAAGAAGAAGCAAAAGTAGTAGAAGAAGAAGATGACGAAGAGGAAGAAGATGGAAAAGACGAAGATGATGAGAAGAAGCAGAAGAAGAAAAGAAGAAAAAGAAGTAGTAGAAGAGGAAGAAGAAAATGAAGAAGAAGAAGAAGAAGAAAAAGAAGATGTAGTAGAAGATGAAGAATAAGATGAAGAAGAAGAAGAAGTAGACGAAGAATAAGAAGAGAAGGAGGAGGAGGTGGTTGAAGAAGATGTAAATGAATAAGAAAAGGAAGAAGAAAAAGGAGTGGAATAATAATAATAAGAAGAAGAAGAAGAAGAAGAAGATGACGAAGAAGAAGAAGAAGATGATGATGAAGAAGAATAAAATGATGAAGAAGAAGGAGGGAAACAAGAAGAAAAAAAGGAAAAAAAAAAGAAAAAGAAGAATAAGAAGAAGAAGAAGAAGAAGAAGAAGTAGAAAAAAAAGAAGAAGAAGAAAAAGAAGAGGAGGAGGAGGAAGAAGAAGAAGGAAAAGAAGAATAGGAAGTAGAAGCAAAAGAAGAAGTTGAAGAAGAAGAAGAAGAGGAAGAAGATGAAGAAGAAGAAGAAGAAGAAAAAGAAAAAGAAGAAGGGGGAGAAGAAGAAGAAGAAGAAGAAGAGTTAGAAGACGAAGAAGAGGAGGAAGAAGAAGAAGAAGATGAAAAAGGAGTAGACAAAGAAGAAAAAGAAGTAATACTAGTTGAAGAAGAAGAAGAAGAAGAAGAAGAAGATGAAGATGATGATGAAGAATAAGAAGAAGAGGATGATGGGGAAGAAGAACTAAAGAGGAGGAAGGCGAAGAAGTTGTAGAAGAAGAAGTTGTTGTAAAAGATGAACAAGAAGATGATGAAGATGAAGTAAATGGAGAAGAAGAAGATGATGATGATGATGATGAAAATGAAGAAGAGGAACAAGAAGAAAGAAAAAGAAGAGGAAGAAGAAGAAGGAGAGAAAGAAGAAGTGGAAGTGGAAGAGGAAGAAGAAGAACAAGAAGAAGAAGAAGGTGATGATGATGAAGAAGAAGAAGAAGAAGGAGAAGAAGAAGAAGAAGCAGAAGAAGATGAAGAAGAAGAAGAAGAAGAAGAAGAACCAAATGAAGAAGATGAAGCAAAAGAAGAAGAAGAAGAAGAGGAAGAAGAAGAAGAAGAGGTGAAAGGAGAAGAAGTAGAAGATGAAGAAAAAGAATAGGAAGAAGAAGTAGAACAAGATGACTAAGAATAAAAGTAAGATGAAGGAGGAGAAGAAGACGAGAAAGAAAAAAATACAAAGAAGAAGAAGATGAAGTTGAAGAAGAAGCTGATGATGATGATGAATAAAAAGAAGAAGAAGAAGACATAGAGGAAGAAGAAGAAGCTGAAGAAGAAGAAGAGGTAATTGAAGAAAAAGAATTAGAAGAAAAAGAAGAAGTAGCGGAAGAAGAAGATGAGGAATAAGAAGAAGAAGAAGAAGAAGATAAAGAAGAAGAAGTGGAAGATGAACAAAAAGAAGAAATAGAATGAGAAGATGAGGAAGAAGAAGAAGAAGAAGTAAAAGAAGAAGAGGTTGTAGAAGAAGAAGAAGAAGAATAAGTAGAAGTAGAAGAAGTAGAAGTAGAAGAAGAGAAAGAAGAATTAGAAGTAGAAAAAGAATAAGAGGAAGAAAAAGAATAAGATGAAGAAGTTAAGGAAGAAGAAAAGGAGGAAGAATTAAAAGATGAAGAAGAAGGAGAACAAGAGGAAGAAAAAGAAGGAGAAGTAGTAGTAGTAGAAGAAGAAGAAGAAGATAAAGAAGAAGAAGAAGAAGAACAAGAAGACAAAGTTGAAGAAGACGAAGTTGAAGAAGAAGAAGAAGAAAAATATGATGATTATGAAGAAGAGGAAGAAGAAGTTGATGATGAAGAGAAAGAAGAAGAAATAAAGGAAGACAAAGAGGAAGAAGAAGGCGAAGAAGAAGAAAAAAAAATACAATTACAAGAGAAAGAAGTAGAAGAGGAAGAAGAAGTAGCAGTAGTAGAGGAATAAATAGAAGAAGAATAAGAAAAAATAGAAAAAAAGATGGTGATGAAGAAGAGGTAGAAGAAGACAATGAAGAAGAAGAAGAAGAAAAAGAAGAAGTAGACAAAGCAAAAGAAGAAGATGAAGAAGAAGAAGAAGATGAAGTACAAAAAGAAGAAAAAGAAGAAGAAGACGAAAAAGAAGAAGAAGATTCTAAAGAAAGAGAAAAGATGAAGAAAAATAAAAAAACGATTAGAGGAAGAGGAAGAAGAAAAGGAAAAGGAAGAAGAATATGAAGAAGATGAAGAGAAAGAAGATGAAGAAGAAGAAGAAGAAGATGATGAAGAAGAAGAAGTCGAAGAAGAAGAAGAAGAAGGAGAAGAAGAGGGAGAAGAAGAAGAAGAATTGGAATTAGAAGAAGAAGAAGAAGAAGAACAATTAGAATTAGAATTAGAAGAAGAAGAAGAAGAAGATGGAGAAGAGGAAGAAGAAGAAGAATGGTAGGCAAAGAAGAAGAATAAGAAGAAGAAGAAGAACAATAAAAAAAAGAAGAAGAAGAAGCTTATGAAGAAGAAGGAGGAGTAGGAGAAGAAGAAGAAGAAGGACAACAAGAAGAAGAAGGGAAGAAGAAGAAGAAGAAGAGGAGGAAGGTGAAGAAGAAGTAGAAGAAGCTGTAGTATAAGGAGAAGAAGTGGAGGTAAAGGAAGAATAAGAAGAAGAAGAAGAAAAAGAAGCAAAGAAAGAAGAAGATGATGAAGAAGAAAATGAAGAGGAAGAAGAAGATGAACATGAAAAAGAAGAATTAGAAGAAGAAGAAGAAGAAGATGATGAAGAAGTAAAGAAAGAAGAAGTAGAAGAAGGAGAAGAAAAAGAAAAAGAATAAGAAGAACTAGAAGAAGAAGAAGAAGAAGAAGAAGAAGAATAAGAGGAAGAAGAAGAAGGAGAAGTTATATCAGTAGAAGAAGAAGAAGAAGAAGAAGAAGAAGTAGAAGAAGATGATAAAGAAGAAGAAGATGAAGAAGAAGAAGAAGAAGAGGTTGAAGTAGAAAAAGAAGTAGATGATGATGATGATGTTGATGATGATAAAAAGGAAGAAGAAGTTGATGATAAAGAGAAAGAAGAAGAAATAAAGGAAGAAGAAGAGAAATAAGAGGAGGAAGAAGAAGAAGAATTATAATTACAGGAGAACGAAGAAGAAGAAGAAGATCTAGAATAAGAAGCAGAAGTAGAAGAAGAACATGAAGTAGTAGTAGAGGAAGAAAAAGAACAAGAAGAAGAAGAAGAAAAAGAGGAAGAAAAATAATAAGAAGATGTAGAAGAAGTAAATGATGATGAAGAATAAGAAGAAGAAGATGAAGAAGAAGAAGAGGAAGAAGAAGAAGAAGAAGAAGAAGAAGATGATGAAATGGAAGTAGTAGTTGATGTAAATCGTGTGAGAACAACGCACAAGAGGGGAGGGGTGAATTGTGTTTTTCACTAAAATTTAGATTAAGAAAAATTCTTTCAATAAAAAAAACGTTTGTAAATAAATTGTGAAAACGAAAAATGCAATAATAAGACAAGCAAAGAGAAGACAATGATTTTTAAGTGGTTCGGCCAAACCCGTGCCTACATCCACCCCCGATCAACCCGATCAGGCTTCCACTAACCACTCCCTTTTGCCGAAGCTGGTAGGGGTAAACCAAGTACAACCGGTGCTCCAACGAGACACCAAAAATCCGAACAAAATGTTACAGAATGATGCAATGAAATGTGGAAGAAAGCTGTTGAAATTGGAGAAGAAAGTTGAGCTCGTAGCTCCCACGAGTATGCCAATTGTTGCTCTCGGTTTTGGCCTTTTTCCTTAGTTTTTGAAGAAGTTTGCAAGTGGATTCATCAATCAATAAATTGTAAAGTGTCCTATATATATAGTCCACCAAAAAGCAGTTCCAAACGGCTAAGAAAAAAGAAACCAGAAAATAGTCGTTGCCGGAAGCCCGAAAAGGAAGAAGAAGAGCAGCTGCCGTCCGATCCCACTTCAAGAATGGACGGCTGGATGGACTTCACGGCTTGATCATCTCTAGACCGTCTGATCCGGGCGGACTTGATCTGAACCATTGGATCCCACGCGCTGAACGAACGGCGCTGATTAAACAGCCGTTCGAAATTACTCTCGCCCGTTGGATCTGGGCGCGCTTGATCTGAACCATTGGATCCCACGCGCTGAACGAACGGCACTGATTAAACAGCCGTTCGAAATTACTCTTGCCCGTTGGATCTGGGCGGGCTTGATCTGCGTCTTTGGATCCTGCCGAAGTTATAAGGTGGGATTTTTAGTCCCACACTGCAGAATGAAACTTCACACACTGCTTTATAATAGATTCGCGCCTATTAACCTGCGAGCCACTTTGGGGCCGGCTCCCCCCTTCCTTGGCCGGGATTTCATCACCCGGTTCAGGTTGACTTAGCCATGCACTGTTCTTTGACCATTGACCAGCGCTAAAGTTAGACTTAGCCGAGCTCCTCTCGGCAGGCTTGGCTTAGCCAGGCACTGTTCCGTTGACCGTTGACCAGCGCCAGCCGAGCTGCTCTCGGCGGTCTTTGGGCGGGCTTTGCTCGCCCCTTTCGGGTCAACAAAGTTTTTATTTTTCTCTCTTTTTTTTTTTTATTCCTAAAAGGCCTGGACGGGCTGTTTTGACACCGGGTCGACCCGCCCATGCTACAGTGCTTTTTCCCGAGACTTTTGTAGTTTTAGGGTATTTTTGACGAATTTTTTAGCCACAAATTTGAATATAAGTGAATAAAAATAATTTTATATTCTTATAGTATTATAAGTTAATTAAGTGGCTATGAAAAGAAATTTGTAAAAAACGATTCCATAATAATATTAAAAAATCAAATACCCATGTCTATACATTTTGTCAAATATACTTGGCCCAAAAATGAAAAATCATCATTAAATAATTTTATAATATTTTTAAATGTTAATACTACTAGTGTGCCTCATAATCTCAAGGTTTTGACATATCAAATTCAAGAGAAATAAAAAGAAATTTAATTATAAAAAATCTTGCGCATGTCTCAAAAATTCCTTGAAGTATGTCATGACCTCAAGGCCCTTAGAGACCATTATTTTAGACATCTAAAATACATGGCTTGATTTAATTAATTATTAACAATTTTACTTAAATAAAACAAGCCTTCAATAATAAATAGCTTGGTTTTGTAATTATCACATCAAAGGGTACAACAGTAGTAGTAGTAGTAGTAGAAGAAGAAGAAGAAGAAGAAGAAGAGGAAGTAGTAGTAGAAGAAGAAGAAGAAGAAGAGGAAGTAGTAGTAGTAGTAATAGTAGTAGAAGAAGAAGAAGAAGAAGAAGAAGAGGAAGAAGAAGTAGTAGTTGTAGTAGAAGAAAAAGAAGGGGAAGTACAAGAAGAAGAAGAAGAAGAAGAACAAGAAGAAGAAAAAGTTGAAGAAGAAGAAGAAGAAAAGAAGCAAAAGTAGAAGAAGAAGAAGATTATGAAAAGGAAGAAGAAGGAAAAGAAGAAGATGAAGAAGAAGAAGAAGAAGAAGAAGAAAAAGAAGTAGAAGAAGAGGAAGAAGAGGAAGAAGTAGAAGGAGAAGACCTAGAAGAAGAAGAAGAAGAAAAAGAAGAAGAAGAAGAAGAGGAGAAGGAGGAGGATAAAGAAGAAAAAGGGGAAGAAGAAAAGGAAGAAGAAGAAGAAGTGGAAGAAGAAGAAGAAGCAGAAGAAGAAAAATATGAAGATGAAGAAGAAGAACACGAAGAAGAAGAAGAAGAAGTAGAAGAACAAAAAGAAGTAGAAAAAGAAGTTGAAGAAAAATAAAAAGAAGTAGAAGAAGAAGGAAACAAACTAGAGGAAGAAGAGGAAGAAGAAGAAAAAGAAGAAGAAGAAGAAGAAGAAGAAGAAGAAGAATATGAAAATGAAGAAGAAGAAGGAGAAACAGAAGAAGAAAAGGAGGAAGAAGAAGAAGAAGAACAGAAAGAAGATGAAGAAGAAGAAGAAGAGGAAGAAGAAAAAGAAGTAGTAGTAGTAGTAGTAGAAGAAGAAGAAGAAGTAGAAGGAGACGTCGATGGAGAAGGAGTAGAAGAAGAAGAAGAATTTGAATTAGAAGAAGAACAAGATGAACAAGAAGGAGAAGAAGAAGGAGAAGAAGAAGAAGGGGAGGAAGAAGAAGAAGAGGAGGAAGGTGAACATGTAGTTGAAGAAGTAGTAGTAGATGAGGAACAAGGGGAATTAGAAGTAGAATAATAATAATATTAATAAGAAAAAGAAGAAAAAGAAGAAAAGAAACAAGAAGATGTAGAAGAAGATTAAGAAGAAGAAAATGATGGAGAGGAAGAAGAAGTTGAAGATGAAGAAGAAGAAGAAGAAGAAGTAGAAAAACAAGAAGAGGAAGAAGAAGAAGAAGAAGTAGAAAAACAAGAAGAGGAAGAAGATGAAGAAGAAGAAGGAGACAAAGAAGAAGAGGAAGAAGATGAGTAAGAAGAAGAAGAAGATGAAGAGGAAGAAGACGGAGAAGAAGAAGAAGAAGAAGGGGAAGAAGATGAAGAAGAAGAAGAAGAAGATTGAAGAAAAAGAAGAAGAAGAGAACGGAGTTTAAGGAGAGGAAGAAGTTGAAAAGAAGATTAAGACTAAGAGGAAGAATAAAAAGAAAAAGATATTAAGAAGAAGAAGTAGATGAAGAATAAGAAGGAGAAGAAGAAGAAGAGGAAGAAGAAGAAAAAGATGTGGGACACATAGAGGAAGAAGAATAACAAGAAGAACCAGAAGAAGAAGAAGAAGAAGAAGAAGGACAAGTTGAAGGAGAAGAAAAAGAAGAAGTAGAGGAAGAAGAAGATAAAGGAGAAGAAGAGGAGGAAGAAGAAAAAGAAGAAGGAACAAAACAAGAAGAAGAAGAAGAAGAAGAAGTGAAAGAACAAGTGGAGGTGGAAGAAGAAGAAGAAGTACAAGAAGTAGAGGAAGAAGGAGAAGAAGAAGTAGAACCAAAAGAAGAGGAAGAACTAGTAGTAGTAGAAGAAGAAGAAGAGGAAGAAAAAGTAGAAGATGAAGAATTAAGGAGGAGAAAAAGGAAGAAGTAGAAGAAAAAGAAGAAGTAGAAGGAGGAGAAGAAGAAGAAGAAGAAGAAGAAGATGATGAACAAGAACAAAAGGAAGAAGAAGAAGGAGAAGAAGTAGTAGTAGTAGTAGTAGAAAAAGAAGAAGAAGATGTGGAATTAGTAGAACAAGAAGAAGAAGAAGAAGAAAAATTTGAAGAAGAAGAAAAGCAGAAGAAGAAGAAGAAGAAGAAGAAGAATAAGAAGAAGAAGAAGATGGTGATGATGATGATGAAGAAGAGGAAGAAGAAGAAATAGAGTAAGAAGAAGAAGAAGAAGAAGAAGTAGAACAAGAAGAGGATGAAGTAAAAGAAGAAGAAGAAGAAGAAGAAGAAGAAGAAGAAAAGGATGTAAAGGAAAAAGAAGAGGAAGAAAAAGAAGAAGAAGGGGAGGAAAAAGAAGAAGAAAAGAAGGAAAAGAAGAAGAAGAAGAAGAGGAGGAGCAGAAAGAAGAAGAAGAACAATAATAATAAGAAGAAGAATAAGAAGAAGAAGAAGAAAAAGAAGAGGAAAAAGAAGAAGATGATGATGTTGATGATGAATAAGTACAAGAAGAAGAAGTTGATGAAGAAGAAGAAGTTGAAGAGGAAGATGAAGTAGAAAAAGTTGAAGAAGAAGAAGAAGAAGACGATGAAGAAGAAGAACAGGAAGAAGAAGAAGAAGAAGAACATATGAATTAGAAGTAGAAGCAGAAAAAGATGAATTAGAAGAAGAAGAAGAAGAAGAGGAAGAAGAAGAAGAAGAAGAACTTGAAGAGGAAGAAGATGTAAAGGAAGATGATGATGAAGAAGTTGTAGAGGACGATGTAAAAGAACATGAAGAAGAGTTAGGAGAAGAAGAAGAAGAAGTAAAAGAAGAAGTGGAGGAAGAAGAAGAAGAAGAAGAATAGGAAGAAGAACATGTTGAAGAAAAAGAAGAAGAGGAAAAAGAAGAGAAAGTTGTTGAGGAGGAAGAAGAAAAAGAAGAATAATAAAGGAGTAGAAATAGAAGAATAACAAGAAGAAGAAGATGAAGAACAACATGAATTAGAGGAAAAAGAACAAAAAAAGGAGTACTTGTAGTCGTTGTAGTGGTAGTAGTAGAAGAAGAAGAAGATGAAGAAGGGGCAGAAGTAGATGTAGAAGAAGATGAAGAAGAAGAAAAAGAAGAAGAACAAGAAGAGAATGAGGAAGATTAAGAAGAAGACAAAAAAGATGATGATGACAATGAAGAAAAGGAAGAAGGAGAAGAAGTAAAAGAAGTTGATGAATAAGAAGAAGATAACGAAACAGAGGAAGAAGAAAAAGAAGAAAAAGAAAAAGAAGAAAAAGGAAATGAAGAAAAGGAAGAAGAAGTTGAAGAAGAAGAAGAAGAAGAAGAAGAAGAAGAGGACGAAGAGGAGGAGGAGCAGGAAGAAGAAGAACAAGAAGGAGAAAAAGAAGAAGAAGAAGAAGAGAAGAAGAAGAAGAAGAAGAAAAAGAAGATGAAGAAGAATATGAAGAAGAAGAAGAAGCAGAAGATGAAGAAGAATATGAAGAAGAAGAAAAAGAAGCAGAAGATGAGGAAGAATAAGAAGAAGAAGAAGAAGAAGAAGAAGAAGAAGAAGAAGAAAAGGAAGAGGAAGAAGAAGAAGAATTTGAAGAAGTAGTGGTAAAAGAAGAGGAAGAAGTAGCAGAAAAAAAGAGAAAGTTGAAGAAAAAGTAGAAGAAGAAAATGAAGAATAAGAAGAAGAAGTAGAAGAGTAAAAAGAAGAAGAAGAAGAAGAAGAAAAAGAAAAAGAAGAAGAAGAAGTAGAAGGACAAGAAGAAGTAGAGGAAGAAGTAGAAGAAGAAGAAATAAAGAAGGAGAAGAAGAAAAGGAAGAACAAGTTGAAGAAGAATAAGAAGAAGAATTCGAGGACATAGATGAGGAAGAAGAAGAAGATGATGATGATGATGATGAAGAAGAAGATAAAGAAGCAGAAGGAAGGACAAGAAGAACAAGATTAAGAGGAAGAAGAAAAAAAGAAGAAGAACAGGAAGAAGAACAAGAAGAAGAAGAAGAAGTTGAAGAAGAAGCAGAAGAAGAAGATGCAGAAGAAGAAGATGCAGAAGAAGAAGAAGAAGAAGAAGACAATGAAGAAGTAGAAGAAGAAGAAGAAGAGGAAGAAGAAAAAAAAACGAAGAAGAAGAAGAAGTAGTGGAAGAAGAAGCAGTAGTAGTGGAAGAAGAAGAAGCAGAGGAGGAAGAAGAAGAGGAAGAAGAAGAAGAAGAAAAAGAACTAGAATAAGACGACGAAGAAGAAGAAGAGGAGGAAGAAGTAGAAGAAGAAGAAGAAAAAGAAGATGAAGTTGATGGGGATTTTGTTGATGAAGAAGATGTAGAAGAAGATGAAAAAGAAGAAGAAGAAAATGAAGAAGAAGAAGAAGAAGAAAAAGAAAAAGAAGTAGATGATGAAGAAGA